>CM035180.1:10252747-10271025 GCA_020233015.1 Callinectes sapidus
TCTCTCTCTCTCTCTCTCTCTCTCTCTCTCTCTCTCTCTCTCTCTCTCTCTCTCTCTCTCTCTCTCTCTCACAGGGTTTAATGTGAACCGAGGTCTGCAGCGGCCGGGGGTGGTGGTGGGGGGTGCCGGCCGTGGTCCGCAGCGCCCCGTGGGTCCTGGCGGGGGTGTCTTCCTCAACCCTGACTTCCCCACCTCACTCATCACCCCCGCCACCGCCCGCCCGCTGCCCCGCGTCCCTGGCAACCCTAATGACTTCCAGAACCCTGATTTCCCTGGTTTCCCTGTGCCGCCCCCTGCCGACGACACAGCTGTAGTGCCAGGCCGCCCCCCTTTGGCACTCCCCCCGGGTGTTGGTGGGTCGCTGGATGGGGAGGAGGAGGAGGAAGAAGGGGAGGAGGATCAGGAGGAAGGGCCGGTGTTCTTCGGTGGTGTTCAGCTGGGCAGTTTGATGTGTTACTCGTGTAAACTTGATTTCCGTAAGGCTGAGTATGATTGGAGTCACCCGTGTCTGGGCCGCCATAATGGTCTCAATGTTAGCACTGACTACCTGGTGCCTTGCGGTCCCAGGGATCTCTACTGCAAGGTGAGCTCAGGCCATACTCATGTCTATTCCATTGGTGCTGTTTTGGTATCATATGTTTGCGTGTGTTCTGTGTTTCATCTCCTGTTGTGCCATTGGTGTGTTGTGACGTTGTTGTGTTGTGGTTGCAGGCCGAGAGGATGGAGGTGAATGGCGTGCTGATATACCTGGCCAGAGAGTGCACCGATACCTGTCACTTCGGGTGCAGGCCGCGGGGGTTTGGCATCAGCTATGAGACGTGTTCCAAGTGTTGCCAGACCTCCGCCTGTAACCACATGTACCCCCCCAGCACCGCCCCACCCCTGCCCCGCCCTCCACACCCCTTCCACCTGCTGACTCTGTTGGTGGTGGTGGTGGTGGTGGGTTTGTGAGTGTTGGTGAGTTGATTGGAGTAGTGTTGGGTGTTAGAAAGAAAGAGAAAGAAAGTCGAATAGTTATATTTAGCTAAAGAGAGAGAATATACATAAAATATACATATATACTCATGGATTTAACTTAAGCTCATTGCTGAATCAACTTGTATCATCGCTGCTCATAATACTCAGACTTTAACTTATGTATTAAGCATTGTAGCTTATAGATAGTATTAGTTCTATATTTATGTACTGATCTCCTATGAGTAATGTGATATGTATGGTGTTGTGTTGTGAGGTAACACTTAATAAAGCTTTGGTGTAGAGTAGTGGTTGTAGTGAAGACTGTATGTTGTGAGTGATTCAATCCTTTCACTACCAATCTTTTCTATAATCTACAACTTTTAACTAACTTTTTTTTCCAAGATAGTAAATTGTTCCCATGATTCTTTCCTTCTTCTGTTTCTTTACGTCCACCAAAACAACCTCCTCAGAAAAGATACATTGTAGTGAAAGGGTTAAATCTGTCAAGCCAATACAGACAGCATGTAGTGAACTTTTACTATGGTGATCACTAACATGCAGCGGTGAGTGGTGCGGAGACACAAACTCATGTCCAGGGCCCAGATTAATTTAGATTCTTAAGTATGTCCCTTTTTTAGATGAATTTCTTGTCTTAAAATCCATCTCAACCTCCTGAAATTAGTGTTGTGTTATTATTATTATTGTTATTATTGTTGTGTTATTATTATTGTTATTATCAGCGATCAGTTTGAAGGTGCTGATGAGATAATAGCTTAAGTACATCAATTTCAGGTTAAGATGGATATTAAGACTAAAAAATGCATCTAAGAAAAGAGTACATACTTCAGAAACTGTGTTAATAAGGGCTTTGTCTCCCTGCCACCTACTAACATGCAAGTGTGGGTGGGGTGGGTGGGTGGGTGGTAAGGGAACTCAAGGTGATGTTCTCCCTGCTTCCCCGCCACTCTCTCTCTCTCTACACTTCAGTCTGGATATGCACAACAACTAACATGTAATATAACCTCTGACCTGATCTCACCTTATCTAGTCTGACCTAAACCATTACAAAAACTACTAATTCTAAATACAGCACACCTTTGATATAAGAAAGTACTTGTAGATGAATGTTATGTTGATGTATCTTTAATTTTCACCAAGTTTTGTATTCTGTCAGATAGTTAATAATATGATGGGTTCACTGTTGTAGTGTATATAGCACAGTAATACCTCTGTAAGGACTTATGCTCATATTCAGAAACATTTCACTGCTGCACCTCCACTATTTCAAAAGGCTCCTGTTCAAGTGACGCAAGTGTTCAAGGGTGTTTTTATGATTCTAATGACAAAATGAACTAGATTACTATATGATTGACAGGAGAAACACCCTCAGAAACACGGCTTGTAGTCTCTGTGGCCTTTGAAAGTAGTGGTGGTGAGAGAGCGGAGCGTTTGTGAATGTAGACCTTAGCATAGTGGTGGTCTGCTGGCTTTCCTTATTTTCCTATGTTATTGTGCTGTATTAACCCCTTCAGTACTAGGACACTGGTATGATTAGATTTTATTGATATTAGGAAGGATCTATGGAGGTCAGATTAATGGCCAGAGTCTGTACTATTTTTAATCCCCACATGAGTTTCTTTGTAGTTGTAGAAAATTGATAAATAATAAAAAGAATGAATATAAAATTGCGTCCCAGTACTGAAGGGATTTAGAACTTTTACTGGTGAGGTTCCTGTATGTTTGAGGGGCCTTTGAACTCCCTGTCAGTCACTGTGAATGCACTGTACTTTGTGAGGTGTAATGTGTAGTAATAGTGTGGTTATTGTAGTAATGAATTAACTCTCTACATTCATAATATTGTTTTTTCATTGCAATCCTCACATCTTTGTTATTATATTTTGTATGTTGTGAATATTTCAAGGTATTAACCATTGTCTTTATACTTTGTACTGGGGGAATTTAGATCACACTCATCATATTCATGTTTTTAATTATAATCTATTCATGGTAACTCTTGTCTTTGTGAAATAACAAACTACTATACTATTTCTATAAATAACAATAAAATTTGAATATTTTCTCTTGACAAAATTAATACACTATTACTGTATCTAAACACACTTGAGTCATTTAAAAATACATTACTTTTCATTCATACTAATCACTAATCTGTCTGAAATGCACAACTGTTCACTCACAACACAGCAGATGCACTGAGAACATATAACACACACACACACACACACACCAGTCATCTTAAACTTAAATGCATCGCGTGACACAACAAACCCTGAGGAATGCTGGAGAATTCATTAAATCAGGAACTACATAAGCAATTATAAGTACTCTATTTATATACTATTGCACGATAAACAAACATTCTTTCACTTCACACACACTTCACTGACACACTAATTCATTATATCTTCCATCTTTCATACAACACATCTTGCTCTAAATCTATCTTGCTTCTTCTGTTCAATTCTCAATAAACCTTCCTTCAAACTCTGACTTTACACACATCAAAAATATTCTTCACTATATCGATCTTTCATGTACAAAATTCCCTCCTAAATCTCATATACCTGTTAATTCATTCCCAGTAAACATTCTTCTTTTACTCGCAGACTTCCAGATGAATCAAGAACTCTTCCATCATTCATACTTAAAATGTTTTCCCGAACTTTGAACCTCATCACTTAAAATATTGGCTGTGAATGGGAGTGCGGGGAACTGTGATTCAATTTGGTCATCACTTCAGTACAGCTTATAACAATGACGTGATAGTTGGTGAGTGTTGTTATGGAACATCCCTGGAGTCACTGGCAATGTCAAATGTTTCCCCATCAACATCTTTTATTATATACTGTGAAAAATGCGTGTTATTAATGTGACAGGACCCATCGGAGGTCATAATAGATAGATTACTGGACAGCCATAGACATAAAAGATAGACAAAAAGACAGTGGTTCTATATCAATACATAAATGAGTGAGTTTTGTTGAGGTGTGAACTCAGCACTGTTAAGGCTGAGGTTCAAGGAGGGTGAGCAGGTCGTCCAGCTGAGGGAGGCAGTAGTCAGCGAGCAGGGCGTGTTGGTCGGGGTCATCGCTGGCAGCCCACTTCTCCATGTCGGCCTGAGTGGTGACCCCAGACAGCACCACCAGAGTTTGCAGGCCACAGTTTTTGCCAAAGAGTATGTCTGTGTTGCACCTGAAATGATTGGCTGCTGTTAGACTTTATTGGACATTCAGTTAGTTTTTGCCCAGAGTAAGTCTGTGTGTCTGTGTTGCATCTGAAGTGTTTGGCTGTTGTTAGACATTATTCAGGTGTGGATTACAGGGAAGTACTGAGGTGTTCTAATGGAGTTACAAAAGCGTCCTAAGACATGCATCATTAAATATCTCTTTGTCATAACTTGCATAGTTTAAAGAGGTTTCAGTGGAAGTTACTGGTGTTTTCAAGGGAATGTCACTGATTTACTTAGTGGTATTTTATCTTATGTTACTGATATCATAGTTTATGAGGTAAGTTTAGGATTTTATTGGTTATTTAGGTGGTTTTTGTTCTGTTTCAGTGGGTTTTAATCATTTGTTATTCATGGGTAAGGTTGTTCTGTTTGAGATTTGTACTTATACTTAATTTCATGAGAAAGGAAGACATTTTTTGAGAGAATTTGATGGAGGCATTGAAGTGTCTCCTCCCTTCCCTTAAATCTCTCTCTGTCTCACCTATCACCAATCATAAGGGTGCGTTTGGGGTCCAGGTTATTCTTCTCTTGGATGACGGAGAACATCTTGGTGGAAGGCTTGCCCATGACGGTGGCCGGCCTCTCCGCCACAGTCTCCACGCACCGCACCACACACCCAGTGCCTGCAGGAGGGAAAAAGGATTAGAATCTTTGGCACCCTTCATTCTGGCAGTTGTCAAGAAAGTAGGTGGGATAATATATGCTTTTTATGTACTTTATGTAAGAGGGGGGAAGCTGGCCATGGGTAAAAAACAATAAAAATCCCATTAATTTTCCAGTTTCCATAAAGATCTGAAAGGAATGGAATTTATAGACTTGGGCACTCTTTATTCTAGGTAGAGAGAAGAATAGTAGATTTCATCACCTTTATTCTGGCTAGAGTGATGATAATTGGATAGTTTCACCTTTATTCTATCTTTAGTTCAGGGAGTGGTGGCTGGGAGATGGAAATGCAAGTATTGAGAATTTCTAGTGCTGAATGAATAATGGGGTTTTTACAAGGTTAGATTAGCAGTGGTTGTAGTTTATTGGTGAGAAGCATATTTATCTATGTATATATACCAACCCAGCAATGTCACCCTGCCAAAATGGATAAATAGACAAAAATAGGTTAACTTTCACTGTGATGAGAGACAACATCATCAATAGCAATGCATGAGATCTTTATTACCATCTGTGACAAAAGGAAGGCATAAATAAGAACACATTTTACAATCTCTACCCAGTTTAAAGACTAGGTAACTATGGAACAAGTAAAAATGTCTCCGAGTGATCAGTTATTGAGGAATAAAAAAGAATACATTATGCAATTTCTATTAGGTAACCATGGAACAAATAAAGATGTCATAGAGTAATCAGTTATTAAGGAAAGATGGAGCAAATAGCAGTGAAAGCCACATTAACACCTACCAGGGTACACAAGACCTTTACTGGCCACTGGGAACCTTTCATCAGTGTTTGTCGCCAGGAACAGGCAGCCGGGTCTGTCCAGGTACGACGCCGCCCTCATCACCTTCAGGTAGCTGAGGTACGGGTCAAAGCCACACGCCACGGCACCCACGTCAGGATCAAGCTTCATTTTGTCCATCAGGCTACTCAGACTACCCCCGTCGTACACCTCAGGCTGAGAGAAACAGGGTGAGGCGTACACTCTTGTCCATTTTGTTAAACACTTTGCTCTCTCACCATCACTATTTTCTACGGGTTCTAGTTGGAGATCATGTTTTTTAAGGGTATTTTTGTGATTTTGGTGATAGATTGGCTATATTTCTAGTTTATTATAAGGAGAAATGTCTTGAAAACCTGGCTAGTCATCTCTGTGATATTGGAAAATTATTGTGGTGAGAAAGCAAAGTGTTTAAAATTCAATGAAATAAAAAGCTCTCTGATTTGCCAGTCCCATTTAAGGTTAAAAATACAGGAGTTTGTATACTGGCTATACAGGAAAGTAAATTTATCCATTGTGTATTCTGCCTGCTTTCACTAGTCATTTCATAGAGGAGTGTTGATAGATTAACTAGAGAAAAGGTGATTAGCCATTGCAATTTGTCTTAATGATGCCAATAGGGGTACTCTCTCTCTCTCTCTCTTTCTCACCTCTCCACCAATGGATTGTATTCCCTCCACCTGCAGCTCCTTGACAATGCCTCCCATGCCCAGCACATACACCTTCTTGTTAAAGCCTTGCTGCTTCAGGTACTGTGCCAACACGTACGCTGAACTCAGAATGCTCTCCTGCAAAAGAATATGTGCTTGTTTTCTTCACTCATTTCTTCACCTACTACTGCTATTGTTACTACTACTACTACTATTACTATTATAACTAAGACTGTAAAGGTGGTGGTAGTAGAGGTAAAAACAGTGACTAGGAAAAAAATAGAAAATGTAAGAATGAAGTAGATTACATTGATTACAAAAATATCAAACTTGTACAAATCACACACACACACACACACACACACACACAGACACAGACACACACACACACACACACACACACTGACACACAGACACACACCTTAGTAGCCTTAAAGCCCAAACGTTCACACTTCTCCACATAATCATCTCTGGATTTGGTTGAATTGTTGGTGACGTAGAACACTTTCTTGCCCAGCGCCTGCAGTGTGTTGAGGGCCGTGTGTGCCTGGCCAATCAGACGGTCCTCGTGCCACAACACTCCTGGGGAAGGGCAGGTCAGGTGAGGTCAAAGCAGGTCAGTGGTTGTGTTAGTGTTGTTTGAAGTAGAGAAATGAAAAAAAAAAGATGTGGAAAGAAAAGAAAGGTTAAATTTCTTATCATTGTTGTTCTTATCATTATTGTCTTAAGATAAAAAAATAATAATCTACAAAACTTAAGACATTATTGATTTTTTTCTTTTCTTTCATTCTTCTTCTTCTTCTTCTTATTATTATTATTATTATTATAAGGAAGAACATGTTTTATATCAACCTAACTTATCAAATACCATCACCACTCCTATCTTCACCACATTACATCACCAGTTACCACTCCCATGTAAGATAACCAGTTATACAACACCAGTCACCACCATTCACCTATACACCACCACATTACACCACCTCTCTTTGTCCTGCATCACTCAACATCACCAACCACCACCAACAGCACCCGTATTACAACACCACACGCGTCACCACCAAATAACACAAAAACTACCGGCAGAATCATCACCAACCCACACTAACATCACCAGTCATCACCAGTCATCACCACACGCACCATCACAGTCAGTCAGCACGGTGTCAAAACTCTCCAGAAATGGCTTGATGTTCTCCTTGGTGATGAGTGCCGGGAGTGGTGCCATAGTGTAGGAGATAGCGAGTGAGCGAGTGAGTAAGTGAGTGAAAAGAGAGAGAGTCTGTCTGTACATGCCCGGCCCGGCCCACTACTCTCTCTCTCTCTCTCTCCCTCACACAGCTGATTACCCTCCTCTTCTTCCTCTTGTGACTGGGGCCTTATGTATTTCGTTATGTAACTGTCTTTTTATCTTCTTATTTTATGTTTTATTGTGGTATTAAATCATTATCTTCCCTTTTATTATATAGGAAAACTACAGGGATGCTTTTTTTGTTATTTAGTGGTAAAAAGTCTTCTTTTGCAACATATTTAGCCTATTCGATGTGGTGTTTGGTGTGGTGGTGTTATTTGGTGATGAAATGACCTGTTATCCATTGTATTGTGGCATAAGTAAGCATTCATAGGTAAGGGAAGGTGTGGCAGGCGGCGCTGGTGAGGTCAAGCTTGTTAACTATCATGGCCATTTCAGCCCCGCCTTGCCTGCCCTGCCTTGCCCTGTCACATCTTGCCACCCTGCTGTCTGACCTACCATCACCAGACTACACCACCCTGCAAGGCTGTGGTGGGTAAAGGTACGGAATAACACCTCCTTTCTAATCACTGAAATGACCGTGCAAGTTGATAGAGTACTTGCTATAGAACAAGTCTATGATGTTTTTTAATGTGGGGACGGCTTTTGTAAGGCTGTATCTAGTAATTGAATGAATATTACAATGTCTGCAGAATCTAAGTCCACAATGGTCAGTCATGTAGGAAGGTACACAAGTTAGTGCATGTGTTCATAATGTTGGTGTGAGTGTGCGGCGTGCGCACTGCTGCTGCTGCTGCTGCTGGGTCTAATGACGCTGTTTGACGTCACGTGACACACCAGCAAATCAAACCACAACAGGTGTACAGTCTGCCTATCACAGAACAATACAATCTATGGACATGCGTACTGGAAGCGTGACGTCGCCAATCACGTGATGACAACCTGCCAATCACCACACAGATCCTATGGTCCCTCTCAACACTGGGGGAAGAGGGTGGTCACTGCCCCCTCACAATCCTCCACCTCCAGCAGCCACGCTGATATCTTGTAATGGCGGCAGTCAGCGGCAGGCAGCAGGCTGGTGCATCATGGACTGTGGATTTTGAATATTCAGATCAGTCTTGGCTCTTGGAAGAAGTCTACTTGTGAGAGGTAGGTGAACACTGAACACGGCGTGTTATCCACTGTTGTGCATTATATTGTCCCAAGTGTAGCAGAGAGAGAGAGAGAGTGTGTAGTTAGAGCCACGCAGCGCTAGAATTGACCCCCGCCAGGTAACGTATAGTTAGTGTGATGTCTTGGCTTACAGAGCTGCTGGCTAAGGATGGTTGTTTCATCGTAAAGTTGAGGTTATTTACTTCATTCTGAATGGTTGTACGGCATGATTAACTACTTTAGTTTGCAGATTATTGAATTTTAACGTTTTTGTGATTTCTGAGGTACGGGTGAGGTCGAAACTAGTTCCGTCGGTAAGCTGGGCTTGGCAGAGCTTTTCGTCGTATAGATAAGGTTATCTATTTCATTTTGCGAATTTTTACGCAAATTTCATGGTAGTACCTCTGTCAGGGATATTGTCAGGGGCAGTGATGGAGGAGGCTAGGGAAGGCAAGGCCAAGGTGTCACCGCATATTGCCAGTTTCCACCACCGCCAGCAGTCAGTACTGGTGGACAGTGAAAAGATCCTGGCTTGACAATTGTGTGCATGTATCGCTTTAGTAGTGGGACTCATTTTAATCTCGAGTTTTGGGTGTGATTAGACGACTTTATTGACATTAGCAAGGGTCTATGAAGCTTGATGGCCAGAGTCTGTACTATTTTAATCCCTCTCATGAGTTTCTGAAGGTGTGGAAAATCGACAAATGATAACTAATATCTGTGGGGCCAAGAAGCAGCATTAGTGTCCAGCAACAGTAGTCTGCCTGAGGTGTGTTGAGGTGGGTGCAGCAGGCGTGGTGGTGGCAAGAATCACCTTGAGCTGGACTGCAGATTGTTGCCACCACGCGTGTCACTCGCACTCCTGACAGCCAACAAACCTTGCCTGTGGTCCGTCACCACCCACACCTGCTGGTGCTGGGGAAGGATTAGGATATGATGCTGTTGGAGGAGATTCAAGGGGAGTTGCTGATGTAAACTCCAATATAGTGACAGTCTTTCACTATGTATGGTCAAGGCACCAGCAGAGGAAATAACATTAATTTTGTTTCTCCACAGCCTCCTACTACATTGTAGCAATTTCCCATGCACTGTTGGGTCACAATGCTGGAATGAATTGCCTAATGCGATCAAACTCATTGATAATTCTAATGAATTGAAAACCTATGTAATTTGCAAAGTTAAGATTACTATCAATAACTCATTACTATTTGGGTCAGATTGAATATGATAGATGTTGTGCGTTAAGAACTTATTGACATGGAATAACCAAGATATCATTGAAAATATTTGGATTAGGATTATTTTATTACTAAGATGTATTGCTGCTCTCACTATAAATTTTTATACTTGCACTATTTCTGTTTGCCAGGGAGCAGATGGCTCAGCAGACTAAAGCCACAGAATATACATGTATGTAATGGTACATTTGAGGTCTTAGGTTGTCTGTTGGCAATAAATTCACCCAATCAATTAATCAATACATGTATTGTGCTTCACTAAAGTGGGCAGGAACATGAAACTTCCCATCAGCCTGTCACCACACTCTGTACTGCTTATGCTGGTGTCAAGGTGGCACTTACTGATGTACATGTTGCCCCAACCCTCTCCCACTCCTAACTGCTCTGCATTACATCCACAGACCTGATGAAAGGCATTGCCACTATCACCAGGAGTGCCTTTCAACACCACACCAGTCTGCTGAGTCAGGGTGTACACCACGCAGGAATGTACTACACTGGGATTTACTTCCACTTCCACCATCACCCAATGCAGCTCCTCCTCTGTCTGCTGTGTGCCACGGGATGACTTGAATCAACTTGGTGAGTTGTGCCAGATTTGGCATCTGTTAGTAACTCTACTGAGTTGAGCCTCCAGGGCCTCACAGGCTCTCCACTGACACCAGAATATCCTACTTGCAACTCCCCTCCCTCCTTTTCCCCCATTGTGATAATTGAGACAGTGAGGCCCTGAATATCCAAGATACTAGACTCACTTGCATCCCTTTCAACAGGTAGGACGTGGAGTAGAGATGCTGAACACCACTCACTCCAACCACCACAGTGACTCCAGCGTGCCGTGCTGCGATGCCTGGTAGTGGCCTATGTTGTGGACATGTTCATCAGTAGCATTGGCCGGCAGCAGCAGTTTGCCTCTAGTGTGGGGAGGTGAAGGCATGGTGGCAGTAATCAGCTGGAGATGGACTGCCCATTCTTGCCGCCGTCGCCCTCACTCCTCCATGTGACGGGTCACTGACTTTGTGTTCTACAATCTGTGAACACCCTCTGAAGTGACATCACTTTTATTCATGTATGATGTAGAAATTTTATTTTGTAATAGTTCATCCATAGATACCAAAATCATGGAATTAATATTTAAAGATTATCAACTAGACTTGAATAACCTAACCAGTTCGTGTTCTTTTGAGTCCCCAATACAATCATTTCAGTTATTGTGAATTAAGATGGGAGGGAAAGGGGCAGTAGTATGGAGGCCACCCTTACACCCATTTTTTAGGCTATCTTTAAGGCAACATTTGCACATAGGGGCCCCTTTTTTAAGTTTTGACCCTCTCCCACCAGGGGGAGGGATGGGGCCTCTATGTGCAAATCGCACCTTAAAGATGGGCTAAAAAGGGGTGTAAGGGTGGCCTACATGCTAGCCCCTTCCCTCCCTTTTTTTTTTTTTTTTTTTTTACCAAAGCTAATAATGTATTTTTAGAATATTAATAATAAAGACAGAAGAATTCAATAAAACTTTTATTAAAAGTTTTCACTATCACAAGTGTCATGGGGTGCAGTTGTACATTTCCTCAGCCTCAGGACAGCAACACTAAGCCGGATCCCACTTTCCAGCAGGGCTGTGTGGCTCAGTCCGTGGCTCACTCCACTTGCAGGGTGGACACAGCTGGCTGGCTGGCTCCTCCAGAGGGTTGACAAGCAGCTTCCCAGCCACTTGTGTCAACTATAATACTCCATCTTGAGATGAACTCTTGCTAGACTCCTCCTCTTCCCTCCTTGGCTGTGATCACCTGGTCCATCCTGGTTACACCCGACTTGTAGCACCAATCGGATGTCTGCAGGAGAGGTGGTGGGCCGAGCTTTCTTCTATCAATGTGGCTCCTTACGGTATTATCCTGTAGTGTTACTTGGCACACAGTATTGTGGTCAAGTGACGTCCCACCAAGGTGATGTGTGGTGGTGGGAGAAGGAATGGAGAGCAGCCAGTATCATGTCGATACACACACCCTCTGCTGCCACCAAACCATTCTGCTTCAGTCCAGTCCATGTACAAGTTTTCTGTTAATATAAAGTAAAAATCACATTATCCTCTCTGGTTTTCCCTTTCCTTGTTGAATAGTGTACAACAATGAAACCAAACTACCTAAACACTTTTCCTAACCAAGTGTCTGATAATGATAAAGTTTTCTACACATCACCTGACATATGCTGCTATGACAACTGCTTTGGTGTTCTGAGCTGCACCCATCTCAACACCACTGACTCTGCTCACCACCACACACCTGCAAAGATAGATAAACACTGCATTACAACTGCTCATGAGAATCCAACTTATCTACTCAAGACTATGCTGTTAAAAAGTATTCTCCTTGACACTCATCTTACTTCACAATCCATTCCCTGAAATTCATCACTATCTTGATTTATATCCCTTTCTTGCAATATATTCCTTGCTGCTTTCACCATGACAGACAATAATTGGCTATATTCTCAGTGTTATTGTATGATGCAAACATCCAACTGCCACTACAACCAAGAAAATACACCTTAAAACCATGTTGTCACTAATTAAATGTTTCTGAATGTAATAAAGTGAGATGCAGCATATTTCAAAATAATGGTGACTTCCTATTTCACACACACCGCATTGTGCGTGTGTTTGAGGGGGCAAGGGGTGTGCGTGTGTGTACGAGCGCTACGCTACGCTTCTATAGCACCATAGTACGGACAAATCAAGGCACCATTTACTTTATCTTTGTCATCAGAACCATTCATCGTCACCACCACCACTCCTATATACTATTACCAACACCCAGCTATAACTCGCCACGTCCACAAGTTAATTGGATAAAACTGCTAACTAATTAACAATAAACTCACCACCAAAACCTATGACCATCCTGTCAAACACGTAGAGAAGCTGGCCACTACATCACCACCACCACCACCCCCACCACATCCTAAAGCGAACACTGTACATCACACATTATAACCATCTTGTACTCTGTCAACATAAATACTGGGAGAATTTACCTTGTCAACACCACACACACACACACACACACACACACACACACACACACACACACACACACTAACGATGCACAGATAATCACACCATTAATCACTCATTCACTGCTCGCTGCTATCAATCATTCACGTACACTCCCTCCCTAACCACTATTCTCTTCATCAAGCCGTCCGTACTAATCATTCATATTATCCATCATTACCTGCTCATCCTCATTCACTACGTACATTAATCTACTTCAACATTATTCTATTCAACTGTACTAGGCATTCATTCATATTACTCATCATTACCCATCGTTAACTCACATGAACAAGTATCCAAACAACTCATTCATCATATTACAATCACTTACACGCATTCATTCATTCCTAAATCACTCACTCCATCACTCCATTGCCATTCCTATTCCATCTTAACAGGCCGGTATTCTGAAACACTTTGCTCTCTCACCATCACTACTTTCCGAAGGCTGTAGTTGAAGATATCCGTCTTTTCATGCGTATTTCTATGGATCTGGTGAAAAATTAGCAAGATTACTTATTAATTTAAAAGAAAAAAAGCCTTGAAAACCCGGTTAATCGTCTCTATAGCCTTAAAAATCCCGGATAATTGTCTCTATAGCCCTGGAAAATTGTCGTGGTGATTAAGCAAAGGTGTTTCTGAATAGTGCCGTGACGCAAACAAGAAAAGTACTCGTAGATAAAGCAGGAAGAGGCAATAGACACTCACCTTCCATCACGCTCTGGCAGGTTCCTTCGTCCGTCGCCAGCTGATCCTGTGCTTATAGTGAGGCCGGCCGCGCTCACTCACTCTGGGAATCACCTCTCTCTCCCCCCTTCCACCCCTCCCGTATACCCCTGCCACCACCACCCCCACCACCACCACCACCAGCATTTCTATCAACACCACCCTAGTTTTCCCTGTTTTCTTTCCTCCCTTATCTGTTACGTATTGATGTTATTCACTTCCTTCTCTCCATTTATCGTCTCTCATCCATTATCCATGTTCTTCTCAACTACAATGCAGTTAATTATCTTTCCTCCACCCTCTCCCTTCCTCCTCCTCCTCCTTCTCCCTCTCTTTTCCTCCTTCTCCCCCTCTCCTCCTCCTTCCCCCTCCTCTTCTTCCCAGAGAAACATATTGAAAGTTTTAAGTGTTAGGTTGAAAAGGACAAATAAGTATAGGAGGAGGAAAAAATAAGAATAGATTGTTCTTCTTAGTTTATCGTTATTGATCAACAGAAACGTAATGAAGCAACGAGGAGGAGAAGGAGGAGGAGGAGGAGGAGGAGGGGGGGGGGGTTAACAAGGAGGAACAAGTTAACGATGAGGAGGAGGAGGAGGAGGAATAATAATCTAATCCGTCACTTAATAATCAAATAAAAACCAATGATGTAATGAAATAAAGAAGAAAGGAGGAGGAGGAGGAGGAGGAGGAATGCATTTATCTCCTCCCTTTATAATAAAACAGGAGCCCAAACAAACACGCCTTACACTGTCCACGCATGTATTATAACACACCTACACGTAACAAAGGGAGCAGCAGGTACAGTATAGTGAACGTACAACAATCTCATCGCAGGTACGAGGTCAGCCATCAGTGCACGGTACGGTAACCAACCACTAACCCTCACTCAGCCTTGCATTGCTCAAGTGAAGGGAAACAGATCAATATATATTTACACAGACAATTATCATAAAACATTGGAAACTAATTATCAGTCATTCTCTTACACTTGTTGAAAAATTGTCGTTTACTTTGAACATAATTAGATAAAATAAATAGGTTCTCTTGCTCTCCCTCTCTCTCTCTCTTTCACTCATATTTCCTGCTTTTTAAAACTCTATTGTCTTGAAACTATGCGTGTTCATAACTTGTACATCTAAATCTTTCATAAGGCTTGGTCGTTTTGTGCTATGGTTAACATCACAGATAAATGATAGTTCGTATTCTCTCTCTCTCTCTCTCTCTCTCTCTCTCTCTCTCTCTCTCTCTCTCTCTCTCTCTCTCTCTCTCTCTCTCTAACATTCATTCATTAACTCCTCCTTCTCTCCAATTTCCTTCCTCTCTTCCTTTCCGACTTCTTTCTCTCTTCCTTCCACTTCTCTCTCTCTGTCTTCCCTTTCCATTATTTCTCTACCCACTTCTTTCTCTCTCTTCCTCTCTTACCATTTTTCTCTTTCCCTCTCCCTTCCTTTCCTACTTCCATCCCTCACCCCTTCCCTCCTGCCCTCCTTCCCTTTCCATTATTTCTCTACCCACTTCTTTCTCTCTCATCCTCTCTCACTCACCACTTCTCTCTTTCTCTCCCTCCCTTTCCCACCCCTTCTCTCCTGCCACGTCGTCCCTAAGAAGCAGCGTGGGTGGGAAGGGCAGACAGATGGAAGGACCTTGGCGAATACACCCGAACCATGAACTGTCCTGGTGTGTCTGGCGTGAAGGTGGCTGGAATGATAACGTAGCAGCCAGGAACGAGCTCCAAGCGGGCTAACACCTCTCTGTAGTTGATGTAGACGCCCGAGCTGCTTTCCTCGTAGTGGTGGTAGAAGTAGTTAGCTTCTAAAGGCTTGGTGGGGTCTCTTATCTGGTTTGGGAAGGAGATTGAGGGGTAGTTTGTGGTTGGGTGGTAGAATGAGGGTAGGGTAGGGTGTGGTGTGGTGGGGGTAGGAGTGGTAGGTGGTGATGTGTGTGTTTGTGTGGTAGTGGTGATGGTAGTGGTTTGGTTGTTGCGTCATAGTAATGTTGACAAGCAATGCAAAAGTTATTTCAAGGAGGATGATACACACACACACACACACACACACACACACACACACACACACACACACACACACACACACACACGTCTCTCATCCCACAATCAAGCGCAGCAACAACACATTAATCTCACCTTATACACCACGAAGCCGATTTGCAACATCTTCACCCCACAATCTCTCCTGGACCGTCTGTGTTCCTGCATGACAGCCACCAACACACTACAAGTCCCATTGCAAACTTCTCCCGCATCATGCTCTGTTGGGAGAAGGGAGAACATTAACCTTTATATGTAACAGAGAGAGAAGCTTGTAGGGAGAGAAAAAACGTGAAAAATAGATAAAAAACGACCACTTATTTGTCAGTCCCCTTAAAGGTTCACAAGTGTTAGTTTATATGTTGTTATCACCAATGTGTATTAAGTGAAGAATGTTTCCGAAATATTTGATTTAGTGAGGAGTTGACATATTTAACCTTTTTCGGTACTGGGATACATTTTTAACCCCCCCCCCCCCCCCCTCTCTCTCTCTCTCTTACGTAACCCACCACGCTGACATACATCTCCCCGCGGACCAATAGCGTGGCAGGTGAGAAATGTGTCAGCCAATCAACAATCAGGAAATGCGTGACGTAAGAGAGTCGAGCTTTTTAATAATTGAGGAACGAGTCTCGCCACATTGTGCTTTGTCTGTCTGTCTGTGTGTCTGTCTGTCTGTGGAGGAGCTATGTGTGTGTGTGTGTTTGTTTGTGTGTCTGTCTATCTATCTGTTTGTCTGTCATGATGAATAGATGTATGTGTGTATGTATGTATGTATGTTTGTTTGTATGTATATATGTATGTTTGTATGGTGGATGGATAGAGGTAAGGGAAAGATGTTTGTTTGTCTGTCTGTCTGTCTGTAAGTATATATGTTTGTTTGTCTTTTTTTGTCCATTTATCTGTTATTGTCTGCCTGTTTCTCTCTCTCTCTCTCTCTCTCTCTCTCTCTCTCTCTCTCTCTCATTCATTCATTAACTCCTCCTTCTCTCCAACTTCTTTCCTCTCTCCCTCCTTTCTCTCTTCCTTTCCGACTTCTTTCTCTATCTTCCTTCCACTTTTCTCTCTCTCTCTGTCTTCCCTTTCCATTATTTCTCTACCCACTTCTTTTTCTCTCTCATCCTCTCCCACTCTCTTACCAATTCTCTCTTTCCCTCTCCCTTCCTTTCCTACTTCCATCCCTCACCCCTTCCCTTTCCATTATTTCTATACCCACTTCTTTCTCCCTCTCTCTCACTCTCACCACTTCTCTCTCTCTCTCCCTTTCCCACCCTTCTCTCCTGCCACGTCGTCCCTAAGAAGCAGCGTGGGTGGGAAGGGCAGACAGATGGAAAGACCTTGGCGAATACACCCGAACCATGAACTGTCCTGGTGTGTCTGGCGTGAAGGTGGCTGGAATGATAACATAGCAACCAGGGACCAGCTCCAAGCGGGCTAACACCTCTCTGTAGTTGATGTAGACGCCAGAACTGCTTTCCTCGTAGTGGTGGTAGAAGTAGTTAGCTTCTAAAGGCTTGGTAGGGTCTCTTATCTGGTTTGGGAAGGAGATGAGGGGTAGTGTGTGGTTGGGTGGTGGTGGGTGGGTAGGGTGAGGTGTGGTGAGGAGTGGTAGGTGGTGATGTGTGTGTGTTTGTGTGGTAGTGGTGATGGTAGTGGTTTGGTTGTTACGTCATAGTAATGTTAACAAGCAATGCAAGAGTTATTTCAAGGAGGATGATACACACACACACACACACGTCTCTCATCCCACAATCAAGCGCAACAACACCACATTAATCTCTCACCTTATACACCACGAAGCCGATTTGCAGCATCTTCACCCCACAATCTCTCCTGGACCGTCTGTGTTCCTGCATCACCGCCACCAACACGCTACAAGTCCCATTGCAAACTTCTCCCGCATCATGCTCTGTTGGGAGAAGGGAGAACATTAACCTTTATATGTAACAGAGAGAGAAGCTTGTAGGGAGAGAAAAAACGTGAAAAATAGATAAAAAACGACCACTTATTTGTCAGTCCCCTTAAAGGTTCACAAGTGTTAGTTTATATGTTGTTATCACCAATGTGTATTAAGTGAAGAATGTTTCCGAAATATTTGATTTAGTGAGGAGTTGACATATTTAACCTTTTTCGGTACTGGGATACATTTTTAACCCCCCCCCCCCCCCCCTCTCTCTCTCTCTCTTACGTAACCCACCACGCTGACATACATCTCCCCGCGGACCAATAGCGTGGCAGGTGAGAAATGTGTCAGCCAATCAACAATCAGGAAATGCGTGACGTAAGAGAGTCGAGCTTTTTAATAATTGAGGAACGAGTCTCGCCACATTGTGCTTTGTCTGTCTGTCTGTGTGTCTGTCTGTCTGTGGAGGAGCTATGTGTGTGTGTGTGTTTGTTTGTGTGTCTGTCTATCTATCTGTTTGTCTGTCATGATGAATAGATGTATGTGTGTATGTATGTATGTATGTTTGTTTGTATGTATATATGTATGTTTGTATGGT
>CM035180.1:10278297-10297220 GCA_020233015.1 Callinectes sapidus
AGATATGATAGTAGTAGTAGTAGTAGTAGTAGTAGTAGTAGTAGTAGTAGTAGTTGTAGTAGTAGTAGTAGTAGTAGTAGTAGTAGTAGTAGTAGTAGTAGTAGTTGTAGTAGTAGTAGTAGTAGTAGTAGTAGTAGTAGTAGTAGTAGTAGTAGTAGTAGAAGTAGTAACGATTATAATATTCAATTCAAACTCATGATTTATAAGTTATTTTCTGTGATATCGACTTTAAAACACATCTTCCCAATAAAAAAATAAATAAAAACGACGAGAAAAGACATTTCCTTTAGTCAACTTTACACACACACACACACACACACACACACACACACACACACACACACACACACACACAGAAACCTCGAAAAAAAAACACCCATTCACAATTCACACACATAAACACAAAAACACTTCAAAGGGCGGGTGGAGGTCAATTTTATCAGTGTGGCAGAGGAACAAGGGCGCTCTTCACCGGCGAACCTGATCCTCGCACAAAAGATGGAGAGCAAAGCGTTTAGAAAAGCAACTCTCAGCTTTGGACACGGCCTATGGCGCCAGAAAAGGGAGTGGTTCTGGTTGGGTGGGAGTAAGACATGGCTGAAAGAGGAAGGGTGGAACTGTGTGTGTGTGTGTGTGTGTGTGTGTGTGTGTGTGTGTGTGTGTGTGTGTGTGTGTGTTTGTGTGTCAGTTTTATTTTTAAGGTTTTATACGAAAGAGCAGAATCGCAAGACAAATTATTTCATTTCTATTTATTTTTCGATTTTTTCATTAAAGTGGTGACGAGGGGAATAGAAAACGAGGATAAAAAAAGATAGATAGATAGATAGATAGATAGATAGATAGATAGATAGATAGAGAGAGAGAGAGAGAGAGAGAGAGAGAGAGAGAGAGAGAGAGAGAGAGAGAGATAGAGAGAGAGAGAGAATCACCAACGCCATCGTCTAATCCTCCTCCTCTTCCTCCTCTTCCTCGCCCCCTCCTCCTCCCCCCTCCTTCTCCCCCCTTTCTCCCCCCCTTTCCCCCCTCTTCCTTTCTCCGTGCCTCCGATCGCCAACAGAAGGTCAAATGGATTAAATCTCAATGGAAACTAATGAAGCTTTGATCCACAACACCCCATGTCTCCCCCCCCTCTATTATCTCCCTCCCCATCACCCCACACAGCCTCGCTTCCTTCACCCCCTCCTCCTCCTGCCCTGTTCGATCCCCTTATGAGTCTCCTCTGAATCCCTAACAGAGGATTCTAGCCCCCTTATTCAATCCCTGCCCCTTCAAACACCCTTATCTTAGATTCAGATCCCTTTATCCCCTTCAAATGCCTTTCACTTCCGGTAATTCTCAGTTTCCCTTACCCTAGAAATAGTTGTTTCGTTTATACTTTCGTTTATACTACGGGGACTGCTATGTGCGTATGTGTGTTTGATGTAGTCTTTTTTCTCTCTCTCTCTCTCTCTCTCTCTCTCTCTCTCTCTCTCTCTCTCTCTCTCTCTCTCTCTCTCTCTCTCTCTCTCTCTCTCTCTCTCCCACAGGGTTTAATGTGAACCGAGGTCTGCAGCGGCCGGGGGTGGTGGTGGGGGGTGCCGGCCGTGGTCCGCAGCGCCCCGTGGGTCCTGGCGGGGGTGTCTTCCTCAACCCTGACTTCCCCACCTCACTCATCACCCCCGCCACCGCCCGCCCGCTGCCCCGCGTCCCTGGCAACCCTAATGACTTCCAGAACCCTGATTTCCCTGGTTTCCCTGTGCCGCCCCCTGCCGACGACACAGCTGTAGTGCCAGGCCGCCCCCCTTTGGCACTCCCCCCGGGTGTTGGTGGGTCGCTGGATGGGGAGGAGGAGGAGGAAGAAGGGGAGGAGGATCAGGAGGAAGGGCCGGTGTTCTTCGGTGGTGTTCAGCTGGGCAGTTTGATGTGTTACTCGTGTAAACTTGATTTCCGTAAGGCTGAGTATGATTGGAGTCACCCGTGTCTGGGCCGCCATAATGGGCTCAATGTTAGCACTGACTACCTGGTGCCTTGCGGTCCCAGGGATCTCTACTGCAAGGTGAGCTCAGGCCACACTCATGTCTATTCCATTGGTGCTGTTTTGGTATCATAATGTATGCGTGTGTTCTGTGTTTCATCTCCTGTTGTGCCATTGCTGTGTTGTGACGTTGTTGTGTTGTGGTTGCAGGCCGAGAGGATGGAGGTGAATGGCGTGCTGATATACCTGGCCAGAGAGTGCACCGATACCTGTCACTTCGGGTGCAGGCCGCGGGGGTTTGGCATCAGCTATGAGACGTGTTCCAAGTGTTGCCAGACCTCCGCCTGTAACCACATGTACCCCCCCAGCACCACCCCACCCCTGCCCCGCCCTCCACACCCCTTCCACCTGCTGACTCTGCTGGTGGTGGTGGTGGTGGTGGGTTTGTGAGTGTTGGTGAGTTGATTGGAGTAGTGTTGGGTGTTAGAAAGAAAGAGAAAGAAAGTCGAATAGTTATATTTAGCTAAAAAGAGAGAATATACATAAAATATACATATATACTCATGGATTTAACTTATGCTCATTGCTGAATCAACTTGTATCATCGCTGCTCATAATACTCAGACTTTAACTTATGTATTGTAGCTTATAGATAGTATTAGTTCTATATTTATGTACTGATCTCCTATGAGTAATGTGATATGGTGTGTTTTGAGGTAACATTTAATTAATAAAGCTTTGGTGTAGAGTAGTGGTTGTAGTGAAGACTGTATGTTGTGAATGACTGAATCCTTTCACTACCAATCTTTTCTATAATCTACAACTTTTTACTAAACTTTTTCTCTCAAGATAGTAAATTGTTCCCATGATTCTTTCCTTCTTCTGTTTCTTTATGTCCACCAAAACAACCTCCTCAGAAAAGATGCATTGTAGTGAAAGGGTTAAATCTGTCAAACCAATACAGACAGCATGTAGTGAACTTTTAGTATGGTGATCACTAACATGCAACGCTGAGTGGTGCGGAGACACAAACTCATGTCCAGGGACCAGATTAACTGAGATTTCTTCTTTTTTATATGAATTTCTTGTCTTAAAATCCATCTCAACCTCCTGAAATTAGTGTTGTGTTATTATTATTATTATTGTTATTATTGTTGTGTTATTATTATTGTTATCATCAGCAATCAATTTGAAGGTGCTGATGAGATAATAGATTAAGTACATCAATTTCAGGTTAAGATGGATTTTAAGACTAAAAAATGTATCTAAGAAAAGAGTATATACTTCAGAAACTGTGTTAATAAGGGTCCTGTCTCCCTACCACCTACTAACATGCAAGGGTGGGTGGTAAGGGAACTCAAGGTGATGTTCTCCCTGCTTCCCTGCCACTCTCTCTCTCTCTCTCTACACTTCTGTCTGGATATGCACAACACTAACATGTAATATAACCTCTGACCTGATCTCACCTTATCTAGTCTGACCTAAACCATTATAAAAACTACTAATTCTAAATACAGCACACCTTTGATATAAGAAAGTACTTGTAAATTATTGTTATGTTGATATATCTTTAATTTTCACCAAGTTCTGTATTCTGTGAGAGAGTTAATAATATGATGGGTTCACTGGAGGAGTAGTGTATATAGCACTGTAATACCTCTGTAAGGGCTTAACATTGTGGTGGTCTGCTGGCTTCCCTTATTGTGCTGTATTAACCCCTTCAGTACTGGGACACTAGTATGATTAGATTTTATTGATATTAGGAAGGATCTATGGAGGTCAGATTAATGGCCAGAGTGTGTACTATTTTTAATCCCCACATGAGTTTCTGAAGCTGTAGAAAATTGATATGTAATAAAAAGAATGAATATAAAGTTGCGTCCCAGTATTGAAGGGATTTGAAACTTTTACTGGTGAGGTTCCTGTATGTTTGAGGGGCCTTTGAACTCCCTGTCAGTCACTGTGAATGCACTGTACTTTGTGAGATGTAGTGTGTAGTAATGGTGTGGTTATTGTAGTAATGAATTAACTCTCTACATTCATAATATTGTTTTTTCATTGCAATCCTCACATCTTTGTTATTAGATTTTATATGTTGTGAATATTTCAAGGTATTAATCTTAGTCTTTATGCCTTGTACTGGGGGAATTTAGATCACACTCATCATATTTATGTTTTTAATTATAATCTGTTTATGGTAACTCTTGTCTTTGTGAAATAACAAACTACTATACTATTTCTATAAATAACAATAAAATTTGAATATTTTCTCTTGACAAATATACTATTACTGTATCTAAACACACGAGTAATTTAAAAATACATTACTTTTCTTTCATACAAATCACTAATCTCTCTAAAATACATCACTTTTCATTCATACTAATCATTAACCTGTCTGAAACGCATAACTGTTCACTCACAGCACAGCAGATGCACTGAGAACATATAACTAACACACACACACACACACACACACACACACACACACCAGTCATCTTAAACTTAAATGCATCGCGTGACACAACAAACCCTGAGGAATGCTGGAGAATTCATTAAATCAGGAACTACATAAGCAATTATAAGTACTCTATTTATATACTATTGCACGATTAACAACCATTCTTTCACTTCACACACACTTCACTGACACACTAATTCATTGTATCTTCCACCTTTCATACAACACATCTTGCTCCAAATCTTGCTTCTTCTGTTCAATTCTCAATAAACCTTCCTTCAAATTCTGACTTTACACACATCAAAAATATTCTTCACTATATCCATCTTTCATGTACAAAATTCCCTCCTAAATCTCATATACCTGTTAATTCATTCCCAGTAAACATTCTTCTTTTACTCGCAGACTTCCAGATGAATCATGAACTCTTCCATCATTCATACTTAAAATGTTTTCCCGAACTTTGAACCTCGTCACTTAAAATATTGGCTGTGAATGGGAGTGCGAGAAACTGTGATTCAATTTGGTCATCACTTCAGTACGGCTTATAACAATGACGTGATAGTTGGTGAGTGTTGTTATGGAACATCCCTGGAGTCACTGGCAATGTCAAATGTTTCCCCATCAACATCTTTTATTATATACTGTGAAAAATGCGTGTTATTAATGTGACAGGACCCATCGGAGGTCATAATAGATAGATTACTGGACAGCCATAGACATAAAAGATAGACAAAAAGACAGTGGTTCTATATCAATACATAAATGAGTGAGTTTTGTTGAGGTGTGAACTCAGCACTGTTAAGGCTGAGGTTCAAGGAGGGTGAGCAGGTCGTCCAGCTGAGGGAGGCAGTAGTCAGCGAGCAGGGCGTGTTGGTCGGGGTCATCGCTGGCAGCCCACTTCTCCATGTCGGCCTGAGTGGTGACCCCTGACAGCACCACCAGAGTTTGCAGGCCACAGTTTTTGCCAAAGAGTATGTCTGTGTTGCACCTGAAATGATTGGCTGCTGTTAGACGTTATTAGACATTCAGGTAGTTTTTGCCAAGAGTAAGTCTGTATGTCTGTGTTGCATCTGAAGTGTTTGGCTGGTGTTGGACATTATTCAGGTGTGGATTACAGGGAAGTACTGAGGTGTTCTAATGTAGCGTCCTAAGACATGCATCATTAAATACCTCTTTGTCATAACTTGCATAGTTTAAAGAGGTTTCAGTGGAAGTTAGAGGGCTTTTCAAGGGAGTGTTACTGATTTACTTAATGGTATTTTACTTATGGTAGTTTGAGGTAACTTTAGGGTTGTATTGGTTATTTAAATGGTTTTTGTTCTGCTTCAGTGGGTTTTAATCATTTGTTATTCATGGGTAAAGTTGTTCTGTTTGACATTTGTACTTATACTTAATTTGATGAGAAAGGAAGACATTTTTTGAGAGAATTTGATGGAGGCATTGAAGTGTCTCCTCCCTTCCCTTAAATCTCTCTCTCTCTGTCTTACCTATCACCAATCATAAGGGTGCGTTTGGGGTCCAGGTTATTCTTCTCTTGGATGACAGAGAACATCTTGGTGGAAGGCTTGCCCATCACGGTGGCCGGCCTCTCCGCCACAGTCTCCACACACCGCACCACACACCCAGTGCCTGCAGGAGGGAAAAAGGATTAGAATCTTTGGCACCCTTCATTCTGGCAGTTGTCAAGAAAGTAGGTGGGATAATATATGCTTTTTATGTACTTTATGTAAGAGGGGGGAAGCTGGCCATGGGTAAAAAACAATAAAAATCCCATTAATTTTCCAGTTTCCATAAAGATCTGAAAGGAATGGAATTTATAGACTTGGGCACTCTTTATTCTAGGTAGAGAGAAGAATAGTAGATTTCATCACCTTTATTCTGGCTAGAGTGATGATAATTGGATAGTTTCACCTTTATTCTATCTTTAGTTCAGGGAGTGGTGGCTGGGAGATGGAAATGCAAGTATTGAGAATTTCTAGTGCTGAATGAATAATGGGGTTTTTACAAGGTTAGATTAGCAGTGGTTGTAGTTTATTGGTGAGAAGCATATTTATCTATGTATATATACCAACCCAGCAATGTCACCCTGCCAAAATGGATAAATAGACAAAAATAGGTTAACTTTCACTGTGATGAGAGACAACATCATCAATAGCAATGCATGAGATCTTTATTACCATCTGTGACAAAAGGAAGGCATAAATAAGAACACATTTTACATCTTTACCCAGTTTAAAGACTAGGTAACAATGAAACAAGTAAAAATGTCTCCGAGTGATCAGTTATTGAGGAATAAAAAAAAGAATACATTATGCAATTTCTATTAGGTAACCACGGAACAAATAAAGATGTCATAGAGTAATCAGTTATTAAGGAAAGATGGAGCAAATAGCGGTGAAAGACACATTAACACCTACCAGGGTACACAAGACCTTTACTGGCCACTGGGAACCTTTCATCAGTGTTTGTCGCCAGGAAGAGGCAGCCGGGTCTGTCCAGGTACGACGCCGCCCTCATCACCTTCAGGTAGCTGAGGTACGGGTCAAAGCCACACGCCACGGCACCCACGTCAGGATCAAGCTTCATTTTGTCCATCAGGCTACTCAGACTGCCCCCGTCGTACACCTCAGGCTGGGAGAAACAAGGTGAGGCGTACACTCTTGTCCATTTTGTTAAACACTTTGCTCTCTCACCATCATCACTATTTTCTACGGGTTCTAGTTGGAGATCATGTTTTTTAAGGGTATTTTTGTGGTTTTGGTGATGGATTGGCTATATTTCTAGTTTATTATAAGGAGAAACGTGTTGAAAACCTGGCTAGTCATCTCTGTGATATTGGAAAATATTGTGGTGAGAAAGTCAAGTGTTTAAAATTCAATCAAATAAAAAGCTCTCTGATTTGCCAGTTCCATTTAAGGTTAAAAAATACAGGAGTTTGCATACTGGCTATACAGGAAAGTAAATTTATCCAGTGTATTCTGCCTGCTTCCACTAGTCATTTCATAGAGGAGTGTTGATAGATTAACTAGAGAAAAGGTGATTAGCCATTGCAATTTGTCTTAATGATGTCAATATGGGTACTCTCTCTCTCTCTCTCTTTCTCACCTCTCCACCAATGGATTGTATTCCCTCCACCTGCAGCTCCTTGACAATGCCTCCCATGCCCAGCACATACACCTTCTTGTTAAAGCCTTGCTGCTTCAGGTACTGTGCCAACACGTACGCTGAACTCAGAATGCTCTCCTGCAAAAGAATATGTGCTTGTTTTCTTCACTCATTTCTTCATCTACTACTGCTACTACTACTATTATAACTAAGACTGTAAAGGTGGTGGTAGTAGAGGTAAGAACAGTGACAAGAAAAAAATAGAAAATGTAAGAATGAAGTAGATTACATTGATTACAAAAATATCAAACTTGTACAAAACACAATACAAATCACACACACACACACACAGACACACACACAGACACACACACACACACACACACACACACACAGACACAGACACACACCTTAGTAGCCTTAAAGCCCAAACGTTCACACTTCTCCACATAATCATCTCTGGATTTGGTTGAATTATTGGTGACGTAGAACACTTTCTTGCCCAGCGCCTGCAGTGTGTTGAGGGCCGTGTGTGCCTGGCCAATCAGACGGTCCTCGTGCCACAACACTCCTGGGGAAGGGCAGGTCATGTTGAGGTCAAATCAGGTCAGTGGTTGTTATTGTTGTTTGTAGGAGAGAAATGAAAAAAAAAGATGTGGAAAGAAAAGAAAGGTTAAATTTCTTATCATTATTGTCTTAAGATAAAAAAAAAAAGGGAATCTACAAAACTTAAAAGACATTATTGATTATTTTCTTTTCTTTCATTCTTCTTCTTCTTATTATTATTATAAGGAATAACATATGTTTTATATCAACCTAACTTATCAAATACCATCACCACTCCTATCTTCACCACATTACATCACCAGTTACCACTCCCATGTAAGATAACCGATTATACAACACCAGTCATCACCATTCACCTCTACACCACCACATTACATCACCTCTCTCTGTCCTGCATCACTCAACATCACCAACCACCACCGGTAGCACCCGTATTACAACACCACACACGTCACCACCAAATAACACAAAAACTACCGGCAGAATCATCACCAACCCACACTAACATCACCAGTCATCACCAGTCATCACCACACGCACCATCACAGTCAGTCAGCACGGTGTCAAAACTCTCCAGGAATGCCTTGATGTTCTCCTTGGTGATGAGTGCCGGGAGTGGTGCCATGGTGTAGGAGATAGCGAGTGAGCGAGTGAGTAAGTGAGTGAAAAGAGAGAGAGTCTGTCTGTACATGCCCGGCCCGGCCCACTACTCTCTCTCTCTCTCTCTCCCTCACACAGCTGATTACCCTCCTCTTCTTCCTCTTGTGACTGGGGCCTTATGTATTTCGTTATGTAACTGTCTTTTTATCTTCTTATTTTATGTTTTATTGTGGTATTAAATCATTATCTTCCCTTTTATTATATAGGAAAATTACAGGGATGCTTTTTTTGCCATTTAGTGGTAAAAAGTCTTCTTTTGCAACATATTTAGCCTATTTGATGTGGTGTTTGGTGTGGTGGTGTTAATTGGTGATGAAATGACCTGTTATCCATTGTATTGTGGCACAGGTAAGCATTCATAGGTAAGGGAAGGTGTGGCAGGCGGCGCTGTTGAGGTCAAGCTTGTTAACGATCATGGTCATTTCAGCCCCGCCTTGCCTTGCCCTGTCACCTCTTGTCACCCTGCTGCTGTCTGACGTCCTACCACCACCTGCCATCACCAGTCTACACCACCCTGCAGGGCTGCGGTGGGTAAAGGTATGGAATAACACCTCCTTTCTAATCACTGAAATAACCTTGCAAGTTGATAGAGTACTTACTATAGAACAAGTCTGATGTTTTTTAATGTGGGGACGGCTTTTGTAAGGCTATATCTAGTAATTGAATGAATATTACATTGTCTGCAGAATCTAAGTCCACAATGGTCAGTCATGTAGGAAGGTACACAAGTTAGTGCATGTGTTCATAATGTTGGTGTGAGTGTGCGGCGTGCGCACTGCTGCTGCTGCTGCTGCTGGGTCTAATGACGCTGTTTGACGTCACGTGACACACCAGCAAATCAAACCACAACAGGTGTACAGTCTGCCTATCACAGAACAATACAATCTATGGACATGCGTACTGGAAGCGTGACGTCGCCAATCACGTGATGACAACCTGCCAATCACCACACAGATCCTATGGTCCCTCTCAACACTGGGGGAAGAGGGTGGTCACTGCCCCCTCACAATCCTCCACCTCCAGCAGCCACGCTGATATCTTGTAATGGCGGCAGTCAGCGGCAGGCAGCAGGCTGGTGCATCATGGACTGTGGATTTTGAATATTCAGATCAGTCTTGGCTCTTGGAAGAAGTCTACTTGTGAGAGGTAGGTGAACACTGAACACGGCGTGTTATCCACTGTTGTGCATTATATTGTCCCAAGTGTAGCAGAGAGAGAGAGAGAGTGTGTAGTTAGAGCCACGCAGCGCTAGAATTGACCCCCGCCAGGTAACGTATAGTTAGTGTGATGTCTTGGCTTACAGAGCTGCTGGCTAAGGATGGTTGTTTCATCGTAAAGTTGAGGTTATTTACTTCATTCTGAATGGTTGTACGGCATGATTAACTACTTTAGTTTGCAGATTATTGAATTTTAACGTTTTTGTGATTTCTGAGGTACGGGTGAGGTCGAAACTAGTTCCGTCGGTAAGCTGGGCTTGGCAGAGCTTTTCGTCGTATAGATAAGGTTATCTATTTCATTTTGCGAATTTTTACGCAAATTTCATGGTAGTACCTCTGTCAGGGATATTGTCAGGGGCAGTGATGGAGGAGGCTAGGGAAGGCAAGGCCAAGGTGTCACCGCATATTGCCAGTTTCCACCACCGCCAGCAGTCAGTACTGGTGGACAGTGAAAAGATCCTGGCTTGACAATTGTGTGCATGTATCGCTTTAGTAGTGGGACTCATTTTAATCTCGAGTTTTGGGTGTGATTAGACGACTTTATTGACATTAGCAAGGGTCTATGAAGCTTGATGGCCAGAGTCTGTACTATTTTAATCCCTCTCATGAGTTTCTGAAGCTGAAAAATCAACAAATAATAACTAATATCTGTGGGGCCAGGAAGCAGCATTAGTGTCCAGCAACAGTAGTCTGCCTGAGGTGTGCTGAGGTGGGTGCAGCAGGCGTGGTGGTGGCAAGAATCACCTTGAGCTGGATTGTTGCCACCACACGTGTCACTCGCACTCCTGACAGCCAACAAACCTTGCCTGTGGTCCGTCACCACCCACACCTGCTGGTCCTGGGGAAGGATTAGGATATGATGCTGTTGGAGGAGATTCAAGGGGAGTTACTGATGTAAACTCCAATATAGTGACAGTCTTTCACTATGTATGGTCAAGGCACCAGCAGAGGAAATAACATTAATTTTGTTTCTCCACAGCCTCCTACTACATTGTAGCAATTTCCCATGCACTGTTGGGTCACAATGCTGGAATGAATTGCCTAATGCGATCAAACTCATTGATAATTCTAATGAATTGAAAACCTATGTAATTTGCAAAGTTAAGATTACTATCAATAACTCATTACTATTTGGGTCAGATTGAATATGATAGATGTTATGAGTTAAGAACTTATTGACATGGAATAACCAAGATATCATTGAAAATATTTGGATTAGGATTATTTTATTACTAAGATGTATTGCTGCTCTCACTATAAATTTTTATACTTGCACTATTTCTGTTTGCCAGGGAGCAGATGGCTCAGCAGACTAAAGCCACAGAATATACATGTATGTAATGGTACATTTGAGGTCTTAGGTTGTCTGTTGGCAATAAATTCACCCAATCAATTAATCAATACATGTATTGTGCTTCACTAAAGTGGGCAGGAACATGAAACTTCCCATCAGCCTGTCACCACACTCTGTACTGCTGATGCTGGTGTCAAGGTGGCACTTACTGATGTACATGTTGCCCCAACCCTCTCCCACTCCTAACTGCTCTGCATTACATCCACAGACCTGATGAAAGGCATTGCCACCATCACCAGGAGTGCCTTTCAACACCACACCAGTCTGCTGAGTCAGGGTGTACACCACGCAGGAATGTACTGCACTGGGATGTACTTCCACTTCCACCAACACCCAATGCAGCTCCTCCTCTGTCTGCTGTGTGCCACGGGATGACTTGAATCAACTTGGTGAGTTGTGCCAGATTTGGCATCTGTTAGTAACTGTACTGAGTTGAGCCTCCAGGGCCTCACAGGCTCTCCACTGACACCAGAATATCCTACTTGCAACTCCCCTCTCTCCTTCTCCCCCATTGTGATAATTGAGATAGTGAGGCCCTGAATATCCAAGATACTAGACTCACTTGCATCCCTTTCAACAGGTAGGACGTGGGGCCGAGATGCTGAACACCACACACTCCAACCACCACAGTGACTCCAGCGTGCCGTGCTGCGATGCCTGGCAGTGGCCTATGTTGTGGACATGTTCATCAGTAGCATTGGCCGGCAGCAGCAGTTTGCCTCTAGCGTGGGGAGGTGAAGGCATGGTGGCAGTAATCAGCTGGAGATGGACTGCCAGTTCTTGCTGCCGTCGCCCTCACTCCTCCATGTGACGGGTCACTGACTGTGTTCTACAATCTGGGAACACCCTCTGAAGTGACATCACTTTTATGCATGTATGATCTAGAAATTTTATTTTGTAATAGTTCATCCATAGATACCAAAATCATGGAATTAATCTCAACTAGACTTGAATAACCTAACCAGTTTGTGTTCTTTTGAGTCCCCAATACAATCATTTCAGTTATTGTGAATTAGATGGGAGGGAGGGAAAGGGGCAGTAGTATGTAGGCCATCCTTACAGCTATCTTTAAGGCAACATTTGCACATAGGGGCCCCTTTTTTTAAGTTTTGACCCTCTTCCACCAGGGGGAGGGATGGGGCCTCTATGTGCAAATCGCACCTTAAAGATAGGCTAGAAAAGGGGTGTGAGGGTGGCCTACATGCTAGCCCCTTCCCTCCCTTTTTTTTTTTTTTTTACCAAAGCTAATAGTGTATTTTTAGAATATTAATAATAAAGACAAAAGAATTCAATAAAACTTTTATTAAGTTTTCACTATCACAAGTGTCATGGGGTGCAGTTGTACATTTCCTCAGCCTCAGGACAGCAACACTAAGCCGGATCCCACTTTACTGCAGGGTTGTGTGGCTCAGGCTCCAGACACCAGGGACTCCACTTGCAGGGTGGACACAGCTGGCTGGCTGGTTCCTCCAGAGGGTTGACAAGCAGCTTCCCAGCCACTTGTGTCAACTACAATACTCCATCTTGAGATGAACTCCTGCTAGACTCCTCCTCTTCCCTCCTTGGCTGTGATTACCTGGTCCATCCTGGTTACACCCGACTTGTAGCACCAATCGGCTGTCTGCAGGAGAGGTGGTGGGCTGAGCTTTCTTCTATCAATGTGGCTCCTTACGGTATTATCCTGTAGTGTTACTTGGCACACAGTATTGTGGTCGAGTGACATCCCACCAAGGTGATGTGTGGTGGTGGGAGAAGGAATGGGGAGCGGCCAGTATCATGTCGATACACACATCCTCTGCTGCCACCAAACCATTCTGCTTCAGTCCAGTCCATGTACAAGTTTTCTCTTAATATAAAGTAAAAATCACATTATCCTCTCTGGTTTTCCCTTTCCTTGTTGAATAGTGTACAACAATGAAACCAAACTAAACACTTTTCCTAACCAAGTGTCTGATAATGATAAAGTTTTCTACACATCACCTGACATATGCTGCTATAACAACTGCTTTGGTGTTCTGAGCTGCACCCATCCCAACACCACTGACTGCTCACCACCACACACCTGCAAAGATAGATAACACTGCATTACAACTGCTCATGAGAATCAAACTTATCTACTCAAGACTATGCTGTAAATAGTATTCTCCTTGACACTCATCTTACTTCACAATCCATTCCCTGAAATTCATCACTATCTTGATTTATATCCCTTTCTTGCAATATATTCCTTGCTGCTTTCACCATGACAGACAATAATTGGCTATATTCTCAGTGTTATATGATGCAAACATCCACCTGCCACTACAACCAAGAAAATACACCTTAAAACCATGTTGTCACTAACTAAAGGTTTCTGAATGTAATAAAGTGAGATACAGCATATTTCAAAATAATGGTGACTTCCTATTTCACACACACACCGCATTGTGCGTGTGTGTGAGGGGGCAAGGGGTGTGCGTGTGTGCACGAGCGCTACGATACGCTTCTATAGCACCATAGTACGGTCAAATCAAGGCACCATTTACGTTACCTTTGTCATCAACCATTCATCGTCACCACCACCACCACCACCACCACCACCACTCCTCTATACCACTACCAACACCCAGCTATAACTTGCCACGTCCACAAGTTAATTGCATAAAACTGCTAACTAATTAACAATAAACTCACCACCAAAACCTATCACCATCCTGTCAAACACGTGGAGAAGCTGGCCACTACATCACCACCACCACCACCACCACCACCCCCACCACATCCTAAAGAGAACACCGTACATCACACATTATAACCATCTTGTACTCTGATTGTCAACATAAATACTGGGAAAATTTACCTTGTCAACACCACTCACACACACACACACACACACACACTAACGATGCACAGTTAATCACACCACTAATCACCCATTCACTGCTCCCTGTTATCAATCATTCACGTCACTCCCTCCCTAACCACTATTCTCTTCATCAACCCGTCCGTACTAATCATTCATATTATCCATCATTACCTGCTCATCCTCATTCACTACGTACATTAATCTACTTCAACATTACTCTATTCAACTGTACTAGACGTTCATTCATATTATTCATCATTACCCATCGTTACTCACATGAACTAGTATCCAAACAACTCATTCATCATATCACAATCACTTATACGCCTTCATTCATCCCTAAATCACTCACTCACTCCATTGCCATTCATATTCCATCTTAACAGGACCGTATTCTGAAACACTGCTCTCTCACCATCACTACTTTCCGAAGGCTGTAGTTGAATATATCCCTGTTTTTATGTCTATTTCTATGGATCTGGTGAAAAATTAGCAAGATTACTTATTAATTTAAAAGAAAAAAGCCTTGAAAACCCGGTTAATCGTCTCTATTGCCTTAAAAATCCCGGATAATTGTCTCTATAGCCCTGGAAAATTATCGTGGTGATTAAGCAATGGTGTTTCTGAATAGTGCCGTGACGTATACAAGAATAAGTACTCGTAGATAAGCAGAAAGAGGCAATAATAGACACTCGCCTTCCATCACGCCCTGGCAGGCTCCTTCGTCCGTCGCCAACTGGTCCTGTGCTTATAGTGAGGCCGGCCGCGCTCACTCACTGTTGGAGCCACCTCTCTCTCCCCCTTCCACCCCTCCCTCCCGTATCTCTTCCACCACCACCACCCCCACCACCACCACCAGCATTTCTATCAACACCACCCTAATTTTTCCCTTTTTCTTTCCTCCCTTATCTGTTACGTATTGATGTTATTCACTTCCTTCTTTCCATTCATCGTCTCTCATCCATTATCCATGTTCTTCTCAACTACATTGCAGTAAATTATCTTCCCTCCACCCTCTCCCTTCCTCCTCCTCCTCCTCCCTCTCTTTTCCTCCTTCTCCCTCTCTCCTCCTCCTTCCCCCTCCTCTTCTTCCCAGAGAAACATATTGAAAGTTTTAAGTGTTAGGTTGAAAAGGACAAATAAGTATAGGAGGAGGAAAAATAAGAATAGATTGTTCTTCTTACTTTATCGTTATTGCTCAACAGAAACGTAATGAAGCAACGAGGTGGAGGAAGAGGAGGAGGTGGGGGGGTTAACAAGGAGGAACGAGTTAACGATGAGGAGGAAGAGGAGGAGGAAGAGGAGGAGGAATAATAATCTAATCCGTCACTTAATAATCAAGTAAAAACCAATGATGTAATGAAATAAAGAGGAAAGGAGAAGAAGGAGGAGGAGGAGGAATACATTTATCTCCTCCCTTTACAATGAAACAGGAGGCCAAACAAACACTCCTTGCACTGTCCACGCATGTATTATAACACACCTACACGTAACAAAGGGAGCAGCAGGTACAGTATAGTGAACGTACAACAATCTCATCGCAGGTACGAGGTCAGCCATCAGTGCACGGTACGGTAACCAACCACTAACCCTCACTCAGCCTTGCATTGCTCAAGTGAAGGGAAACAGATCAATATATATTTACACAGACAATTATCATAAAACATTGGAAACTAATTATCAGTCATTCTCTTACACTTGTTGAAAAATTGTCGTTTACTTTGAACATAATTAGATAAAATAAATAGGTTCTCTTGCTCTCCCTCTCTCTCTCTCTTTCACTCATATTTCCTGCTTTTTAAAACTCTATTGTCTTGAAACTATGCGTGTTCATAACTTGTACATCTAAATCTTTCATAAGGCTTGGTCGTTTTGTGCTATGGTTAACATCACAGATAAATGATAGTTCGTATTCTCTCTCTCTCTCTCTCTCTCTCTCTCTCTCTCTCTCTCTCTCTCTCTCTCTCTCTCTCTCTCTCTCTCTCTAACATTCATTCATTAACTCCTCCTTCTCTCCAATTTCCTTCCTCTCTTCCTTTCCGACTTCTTTCTCTCTTCCTTCCACTTCTCTCTCTCTGTCTTCCCTTTCCATTATTTCTCTACCCACTTCTTTCTCTCTCTTCCTCTCTTACCATTTTTCTCTTTCCCTCTCCCTTCCTTTCCTACTTCCATCCCTCACCCCTTCCCTCCTGCCCTCCTTCCCTTTCCATTATTTCTCTACCCACTTCTTTCTCTCTCATCCTCTCTCACTCACCACTTCTCTCTTTCTCTCCCTCCCTTTCCCACCCCTTCTCTCCTGCCACGTCGTCCCTAAGAAGCAGCGTGGGTGGGAAGGGCAGACAGATGGAAGGACCTTGGCGAATACACCCGAACCATGAACTGTCCTGGTGTGTCTGGCGTGAAGGTGGCTGGAATGATAACGTAGCAGCCAGGAACGAGCTCCAAGCGGGCTAACACCTCTCTGTAGTTGATGTAGACGCCCGAGCTGCTTTCCTCGTAGTGGTGGTAGAAGTAGTTAGCTTCTAAAGGCTTGGTGGGGTCTCTTATCTGGTTTGGGAAGGAGATTGAGGGGTAGTTTGTGGTTGGGTGGTAGAATGAGGGTAGGGTAGGGTGTGGTGTGGTGGGGGTAGGAGTGGTAGGTGGTGATGTGTGTGTTTGTGTGGTAGTGGTGATGGTAGTGGTTTGGTTGTTGCGTCATAGTAATGTTGACAAGCAATGCAAAAGTTATTTCAAGGAGGATGATACACACACACACACACACACACACACACACACACACACACACACACACACACACACACACACACGTCTCTCATCCCACAATCAAGCGCAGCAACAACACATTAATCTCACCTTATACACCACGAAGCCGATTTGCAACATCTTCACCCCACAATCTCTCCTGGACCGTCTGTGTTCCTGCATGACAGCCACCAACACACTACAAGTCCCATTGCAAACTTCTCCCGCATCATGCTCTGTTGGGAGAAGGGAGAACATTAACCTTTATATGTAACAGAGAGAGAAGCTTGTAGGGAGAGAAAAAACGTGAAAAATAGATAAAAAACGACCACTTATTTGTCAGTCCCCTTAAAGGTTCACAAGTGTTGGTTTATATGTTACTACCACCGATGTGTATTAAGTGAAGAATGTTTCCCAAGTATTTGATTTAGTGAAGAGTTGACATATTTAACCTTTTTCAGTACTGGGATACATTTTTAAACCGCCCCCCGCCCCCCGCCCCCCCTCTCTCTCTCTCTCTTACGTAACCCACCACGCTGACATACATCTCCCCGCGGACCAATAGCGTGGCAGGTGAGAAATGTGTCAGCCAATCAGTAATCAGGAAGTGCGTGACGTAAGAGAGTCGAGCTTTTTAATAATTGAGGAACGAGTCTCGCCACATTGTGCTTTGTGTGTCTGTCTGTCTGTGTGTCTGTCTGTCTGTCAGTGGAGGGGCTGTGTGTGTGTGTGTTTGTTTGTGTGTCTGTCTGTCTATCTGTCTGTCTGTCTGCCTGTGGAGGGGCTATGTGTGTGTTTGTTTGTGTTTGTTTGTGTGTGTCTGTCTATCTGTTTGTCTGTCACGGTGAGTAGATGTATGTATGTATGTATGTATGTATGTATGTATGTTTGTTTGTATGTATGTTCGTCATGGTGGATGGATGGAGGTAAGGGAAAGATGTCTGTCTATCTGTCTGTCTGTCTGTATGCAAGTATATATGTTTGTTTGTCTTGTTTGTCCATTTATCCGTTTTTGTCTGTCTGTCACCTCTCTCTCTCTCTCTCTCTCTCTCTCTCTCTCTCTCTCTCTCTCTCTCTCTCTCTCTCTCTCTCTCTCTCTCTCTCTCTCTCTCTCTCTCTCTATCTCTCTCTCTATCTCTCTCTCTCTCTCTCTCTCTCTCTCTCTCTCTCTCTCTCTCTCTCTCTCTCTCTCTCTCTCTCTCTCTCTCTCTCTCTCTCTCTCTCTCATTAATAATCACAGCATCACTATCTTTTCCTCCATTCCATCTCTCACTCTCTCTCCTCTCACCACCACAACCTTCTGCCCTTCACTCCACCTCTCCCTCTCTCTCTTCCCCCTCTCCCTCTCTCCGTCTCTCACCTGTCTCATCCACCTGTAGCAGAAACTGTGGATTGGTGGCAAACTTTTCGAAATCATTCCTGCTTCCTCCTGCTGTGCTGCCGGCCACCCACTCCCCTCTGATGGCCTTCACCTGGGGAGTAGAAGTAGGAGGTTAGGTACTCTCTCTCTCTCTCTCTCTGGTGGTGGTGGTGATGGTGGTGGTGGTGGAAGGTGTGTTTATTTCAATGGTATAATTCTTGTGTGTAGTTTTTAAAAAGTGTCTTGTTTATTTACGCTCTTTTTCTTTTTACCATTACGTTCTTCATTTGAGTTCTTCTTCGCTAAGTGGAGGTAGATAAGTAGGTTAATAAAAGTACAGTAGAAAAAGAAAGATGAACAATTAGACAGAATGGAAGAAGATAAGTAGATTAACACATGAACAGGTAAGTAAAGAGGCAGATGATAAGTATAAATAGAAGATAAGTAGATAGGTAAGAAGTAGATAAGTAGGTTAATAAAAGTACAGTAGAAATAGAAAGACGAACAACTAGACAGAATGGAAGAAGATAAGTAGATTAACATATGAACAGGTAAGTAGAGAGACAGATGATAAATAGAAATAGAAGATAAGTAGATAGGTAGGAAGTAGATAAGTAAGTTAATAAAAGTACAGTAGAAATAGAAAGACGAACAA
>CM035180.1:10457531-10480777 GCA_020233015.1 Callinectes sapidus
CTCTCTCTCTCTCTCTCTCTCTCTCTCTCTCTCTCTCTCTCTCTCTCTCTCTCTCTCTCACCACAATAATTTGCCAAGAACACAGGAATGACTATGTATAGGCTGGTTTTCAAGACACTTTCTCCTCCTAATAAACTAGAAATATTGCCAATCCATCTCCAGAACCACAGAAAATACCCTTAAAAAACATAACCATCTTCAACTTCTTCTTCTTCTTCTTGTGACCTTTAGGTAGTTTGTAAAGGAAAAATAGTGATGGTGAGAGAGCAAAGGGTACAAGAATACTGGCCTGACTTATTAATACCACTACACTACAATCCTTCACCCCATCAACCAACCACTCCTCCTTCACCTACCAATCACCCATTTCACCCATACGCCCCACCCACAAAGCTTATCCTTCTCCCTATTCATCCTATCTCATCTTGTATCTTCCTGCATCCTATCCCCAGCATCCTAAAGCCTGCATTCTCTCCTACGCACGGAACACGACCAAGGACACGGGAGAGGAAGAGGATTATGAAGAGGAAGTCTATAAATCCTTTCCTCTTATTTGTCGTGTAAATTTAATCCCTTTTCAGTACTAGGACACATTTTTACCTTGAGTTTTTGGGTACGAATAGACGGTTTTTTGACATTAGCAAGGGTGTATGGAGGTCAGAAGAATAATGGCCGGAGTCTGTACCATTTCAATCCGCACATAAGTTTTAAATGATAAGCGGAATGAATATAAAAACGCTTTTCGCAGTGTTGAAGGTGTTAAAGACGAGTGGGGCGTGAATGGAGGGGTGGAAACAATGAGTACTGTTGGGAAGGTGGTGAGGCAAGAACAATGAGTAGTAATGTAGGTTAAAGTAGAACATATACTCGTGCATGTACACCAGGAAATGTTTCAGGGTAAGGGCAAGGTCGAGGGTGTAATGTATGGCTACGCAGCGGGGAATTTATGAGGGTTAAGTGAAGTACAGGAATGAATTAATGCAAAAAAGTACGTCGTTGGTATTATGACTCACATTAAGTACAACAATATGGTGAAAACAGTACGATGGAGGGATAAAAAGCCATACCGAAACTTAACATTGAAAACAAAAACATGAAGATCTAAAATACGAATAAAGAAGATACTATTACGAACAAAGAAAGTACAGCAATGAGGCGAAAATAGTACGATGGAGAGACAAAACTCATACTAAACCAAACATTAGTGAAAATAAAACAAAAAACAGAAAATACGAATGAAACAGGTACTACAGTAATACGAAACTAAACAACAACATAAAATACAATAACAAGACGAAAACAGTACGACGGAGAGACAAAACCCATACAATAAAAAACTAAACATCGAAAACAAAACAGAAAAAAGGAAGATATTAATACAAAACAGATCAACAACATAAAGTACAACAATAAGACGAAAACAGTACGACGGAGAGACAAAACCCATACCAGAAACAAGAAAAAAAACTACAATGGGGAATAGAAATAGACCTGAATTACCCGCAGAGGACACCAAGCCAAGGGCATTAAAAATATATATATGTAAATCGAGATCGTTAGCCTTGCAGGGGAGTGGAAACCAAGGATAGGGATGGATAGGAGGATCAAAGCCTCTCACTCCTCCCCCTATTCCTCCTCCACTCTCCCTATTCCTCCTTCACTCTCTCCCTTCTCCCTCTCTCTCATCTTCCTCCTTCCTTCCCTCCTCTCCCCTTCCCCTCCCTTCTCTCCTCCTCTTCCACTATTCTCTCTCTCTCTCTCTCTCTCTCTCTCTCTCTCTCTCTCTCTCTCTCTCTCTCTCTCTCTCTCTCTCTCTCTCGGTAAGTGCCTCCTCCCCCCCACCCTCTTCTCCTGTTTATTAAGTGGTCTGCTCACCTGTACGGATGAAGCCTCCCAGGTGACGTCAACTGGTGGATTGCTTTATTAAATCCTCCTTCGTGTTATTAGCATTTTTTTGTCCCTTTTATTAAGTGTAAGAAGTAGGAGTGCCTTTTTTTTTTGGGTGGGGGGGGGGGCGGAGGGGGGTTGTTGTTCGTTTTGGAGTTATTTTTGTTATTTTCGTTGTTCTATTCTGCCTCTCTGTTTGTTATGGAATGGTAGTAGTAGTAGTAGTAGTAGTAGTAGTAGTAGTAGTAGTAGTAGTAGTAGTATATAATCAAATCAACTTTCCCCTCAGTATTTCCTCTCGTTTTCATGTTCTCAGTACTTTTTCCCCTTTCTGAGAACCCTTAGCTTCCCTCCTTTCCTCCTTCGCCCTCTCACTCACTCACTCACTCCCTCGCTTCCTTCCCTCCACTTCACCTCTCCCCTCACCTCTTACACCCTCACGTACCTCCATAATGTGCTCCAAACCCCTCTGTTTCCTTTTCTCCTTGCTTTTTCCTCCCTCCTCCACTTTTTTTTCTTCTCTCCGTGAACTTCCCTTCCACACATTTCATAAAAAAATAGGAAACACGAAAACCCGGTCACTGTGTTTTACGAATGGCTTGTTTCGAATGAGTTTGTTTATATTTCAAGCTCCAGTGAGTTGTGTAAAGCAGGAAGATTGAGGGAGAAGAGAGGGAGGATATGGAGGAAGGAGGAGGAATAAGGGAAGGGAGGTAACATGGAAGAAAGGCTTAGTGTTATAGTGATATCTTAGGCTTGTATTCCTAAACGCTTCTCCCCTTCACCTCCGCTATTTCACAAGGCTTTATTCAAATGTACACGGGTTTTTCAAGGGTTTTTAGGGCTTTAGAGGCAGAGTGGCAAGATTTCTGCAGTAATTACTGGAAAAATACTCTTGAAAACCCCGCTAGTTTGTGGTCTTTGAAATTTGTCGTGGTGAGAGAGCAAGTTGACTAGAAATTCGAGGTTTAGACATCTATAATTTGTTTGGAAAGAGATCAAGATTTTGTTTGTTTTTATGAGATAGAGTGAGGCGTAAGACGGGGAGGAAATATAGGGGAAAGACTAGATATCGTAATTGTAATAGAGAAAACACGCGTAGCTAGTTTGAAGTAAGAGAAGAATGCTAGGTTGTGTATTTCATGGTGTTCCTTTTAGTTACCCCTTTCATGTATGGTTTCCACGTTTTCTTTCTATTCTATGTTCCCTCTCCCATCTTCTATACTCGCTCCTCAACCCTGTATCCGGTAAAAGAAAGAAGAAAACGAATTGGTCAGGTATATTATTAGATTTCCTTATTGATTTTTAAGTTCCTTTTGACTTCTACCTTTTGTTTATTCCTTTTTTTACTCTTTTTCCAAACCTTTTACGGTTTCCATTTTTTTCTTTCCCTTTTCTCCTTTCATCCTCTTCTTTCATCCCACACTTTTCATACGGTCCTCTCTCTCTCTCTCTCTCTCTCTCTCTCTCTCTCTCTCTCTCTCTCTCTCTCTCTCTCTCTCTCTCTCTCTCTCAGTAGTCGTATTCCTTATCTTTTCTATTGCATTATCCTATCTTATTTCCATTCTCCATTTTCACTCTCATAATCTCTATTGTTTTTATTCATTTATTTTCCTTGCTTTCCTTCACCTTTTTTTTATCATCTATATTTATTCCTTGTCTTTTTTATTGATTTATACTGTCTTATTTCCATTCTTATTTCCTCCCTTTCTCTGTTGCTCTTACTTATTTACTTGCTTTTCTTCCCCTTCTATTTCCGTCATCTACATTTCGTTACTTACACTCAATAAGGAGGGATTGGTTCTAAGATACGTAGAGTAGTAGATGAATAGAATGAACCCAGTAATTGATAGTGTTTTAAGTTATTAGAGGAATTTAAAAAATTAGTATCATTTATATGAGAATAGAAACGGTAAAAACTACTTCTTACGTTTATGTTTGAGCTGCAATGCCCTCTATCCGTACAATCTCAGACAGTTACTATCTTTGATTCAGCTGTGATATTTTCCCGCTCTACTTTACTGCCTGTGCTTACTGTTCATCCATTTCCTGTTTTAGCTGCGATGCTCTCAATTTGTACGGTCTCAGATAATTGACACCTCCCCCCCTCTTCCCTTGATTCACTTGGTAAACTCTGGAACTCCCTACCTGCTCCTGTGCTACCATCTATCTGCCACTTGAACTCACTAGAGCCTTCAGTACTACGACAGATTTTCATACTTATTCTTCTTACTATTTGGCGATTTTATGCAGATTTAGAAACTTATGTGGGGATTAGAATAGTGAAGATTGCGGCCATTAATCTCCTGACCTTCATAGAGCTTTCCTAATGTCAATAAAGTCATCTAATCGTACCCAAATAGGTTTCGAAACACTGATCTCACTCTTTCCTAACTCTCGAACCTGCACGGGGACTGGAAACTATGGATCTTTTTTTTCTTAACTCTTTATATTCTCCTTGACCTGTTTTTCTTCTCTTACATAAAAAACCCATACTGCAATAATCTCCCGCTCTACTCCACTGTCTATGCTCACTGCTAATCCACTCCCTGCTAATACATTGCTAATCCACATTCCTAATCCACAATGCTAATCCACTCCCTATGTTTCAGGTGGAATTTTTTTTTATCGCTCCCTGCCCCTGCTAATACATTGCTAATCCACTCCTTGGTAATACATTGGTAATCCACATTTAAATACATTGCTAATCCTCCCCCTATGTTTCAGCTGGAATTCTTTCGGTCCCTGCACCCCAGTGAGCTCGAGGAAGTTCCCCTTCTGGTCAATAACTTCAGGCCCGTACAGCCGTTGGGTCCCAGGGAAATCCGGCGGCGAAATAAGCTCGTGCCGCGTACCATGGTAGCCTGCACGCCTTTCTGAGTTGCACCTCTACAACGGGGTCACATTACAGGGCGGTCTTTCTGTTTAGATTCTTTGATTTCATCTCAGATATTTTTGTATGGGTTTTTTCCCCCCCGCTTTGCTTCCGATATTTATTTCTAATTTATTTTTCGTGTTTTGGTATTTATTTATTTTCTTAATCACGTCATTCAGGTCCTCACAAAACTCCCAACTATCTTTCTTTTTCTTTCTTTCTAATTTATTTTTTCGTGTTTTGGTGTTTATTTTTGTTCTAAATCACGTCATTCAGGTCCTCACAAAACTTCCAACTATTTTTCTTTTCTTGGTTTTGTATCATTTCCTTATTTTGATTTCTTACCATTCTTTCTGTTCCCTCATCTTTCTTATTTATTTTCGTTTCCTGGTATTTATTTTCTCTTTTATATCATCTAGTTTCCCATAAAAGTTCAAACATTTTTCCTGTATTCTTTTTTTTTTTTTTTTTCTCTTTTCATGTCTTATGGTCTCTCTCTCGCTCTCTTCTCTCTCTCGCTCTCTCTTCTCCGCTCTCTCTCTCTCTCTCTCTCTCTCTCTCTCTCTCTCTCTCTCTCTCTCTCTCTCTCTCTCTCTCTTTCTCAGTCTCTCTCTTCTAGTTTTTGATATCAATTATTTTGCATATATTTCGGTATTTCTCTAACATTCCTGAAATTATGTATGCACTCAGTGTTGAATAAAGTGAATAAAAGATACTTGTTGTAGTGTTTTCTTAAGAGATGGATTTGTCTCTTTCGTTCCTTGTATGGTAATGTATTTTTTTATTTATGTTGTCGTTGTTTTTTGTTATTAATTTGTTGTTGTTGTTGTTGTTATTATTATTATTATTATTATTATTATTATTATTATTATTATTATTATTATTATTATTATTATTATTATTATTCGTACCTTTATATTTATCTTATACTCGCATATCTTTTTTGAGTTTATTCATCCATTTTCTTTTAGTATATAAATTGAAGTTAATCGTATTATTCATTAGAATTTTCTTGTATATTTGCATAAGTTTATTCTAATTGTTTTCCTTCAGGTAGAATGGATTAATTAAATTGTGCTTTATGAGTATCCGTTTGCATAGGTTTGCCAATAAATTATGTGTGGGTGATATTTACGAGTATGGCAAGAACGAGAGAGAGAGAGAGAGAGAGAGAGAGAGAGAGAGAGAGAGAGAGAGAGAGAGAGAGAGAATGACAACATACTTTTCTCCCTCAGCTGAACAACTTCCGTGCCCTGCTGGACTCCCACGGCGGCAGGATTGTCAACAACTTCCGCCCGCCCCAGCCACTCAACAACAGGAAGGTGAGTGGTGCGCAGGGAAACGTTATAATTGTTGTAGTAGTAGTAGTAGTAGTAGTAGTAGTAGTAGTAGTAACAACAGTAATTATTCTATCAGCAACAGTTTACACTTTGATCGATTTTATTTATTTGTTGTATTCGAGCATAAATCATATAGTTCATAAGGATAGACAGCACCAGCACTGAGATGCAGTGTTTATGAATGCCTCTTTCCTTAAGACGCACCTTCCATTATAAAAGACCTGCTTAAAAAATGCTTATGTTCTCCTGTATACTCTGCAAAGCATTGTCATGGATGGGTAGATTAAAAATTAGGGTTCTTATCAGTACATGTACACATTTGCCGAGAGATTAAGTAATTTACTGAGGTCACATATAGAAAAATGTCGAGTTATATTGGTGTTATAAAAAAGGATACGAGAAAATCACATGGAATAATATGTTAGAGGATTTATTCTTAACACTATGCTCTCATAGTAAATTGAAAGTATTGAAGTTGAATAAGAAGAACGAAGTTATGTTTTGTTTTACTTTGAAGTAGCAAATACTGAACAAATAAGTCAAAGGGATACTTAAATGAATCCAGCAATACCTGATCACCTTCCCAGCACACCTGTTCACACCTTCCTCCTCCACAGGTGTACGTGTCCGCTGAGAGCAGCGCTGACTCCTCCACCATGAAGAAGGTCGGGCTCACTTTCTACTTCATGACCTCTATGGCAGTGCTCATGATGAATATGTAAATGCCTTTCCTCCTCCACCTTCACCATCACACCCACCTCTTCCTGCATTTTCCCCCTCCCCACTCTTCCTCCTCCTCCTCCCCCCGACGTGGGGCTGGTGGAGGGGCAGCAGGGGATGAGGGCTGGAGGTGCAGGGCGTGGTGTCTCTGGCCACTCCTGTGACGTCGGTGCCCCGCGCACACCTCTGCGTCACCCAGTGGAAGGAGAACCAACGGAGAACCGAAGAGGTGAACCGCTGCCATCATCACCATCACCGCCATTGTCGCCACCATCAGTATTGTTAATAGTGATTGAAACTTTTACGTTGTCCCAGTACCGAATAATCTTCTCATGAACGGATCGCTTCATCCACTCACTCATTAATTGAAGCACCGAATCTGAGACACTTTCCGTTTTTTTTCTTTTTAATGTTACTGTTCTACGTCTTTCAATTCACTCAAGACTACGAGAAAAAAGTTCAAGGAGAATGAAGCAATGATGTGAAGCAGAAAGAAACACTACAAACAAAAACAGAAGGAAAAAAAAAAGAAAGAAATGAATGCATCTCGTTGATCCGACACGTTGACTCGACTTTTGTTTCGAAGCAGCGACTCGACACGCGGTTCCCTTTTCCCAAGGTACTCATATTTGTTCCCTTCCTCATTAAATGCCAGTAATCATGTGAGGCCAGTACTTACCAAATTAGTATACTGCACACACACACACACACACACACACACACACACACACACACACACACACACACACATATTACACTCTCGCCTTGTTATTAACGCACACACTTCCCCTTGTGTGCGTGTGTGCGTTTGTATGTGTGTATGTATGTAAATGTGTTATTCAGTAAAATGTTATGGCATTTCAATTTACACGAATTTGTACATATATATATTACGGCCAGTGCTAATAACTAGTCCCCCTTCCACCTGGTGTGTGTGTGTGTGTGTGTGTGTGTGTGTGTGTGTGTGTGTGTTAGCGTGGGCGTGCCAAATAAACTCAGATATTTCTCTCTCTCTCTCTCTCTCTCTCTCTCTCTCTCTCTCTCTCTCTCTCTCTCTCTCTCTCTCTCTCTCTCTCTCTCTAACCCAGATATTAGTCTCAAAATTAAAAATAATGTCTATAAGTGAACGTGTGTGTGTGTGTGTGTGTGTGTGTGTGTGTGTGTTAGCCAAGATGGGTGTTATTCAGTGTACTTGTGTCCCCAAACACCTTGTATATTTCCTCATCCCAATGATATACTTGTATTGTACATGTTATCGTGTAGTAATGAAGTTTTCCTGGTAAGAGTATATTAGTTATAGTGTGAAATTACCCTTATCATTATCATTATTATTACTATTATTATTATTATTATTATTATTATTATTATTATTATTATTATTATTATCATTATTATTTTTATTTTTATTATCATTATTATAGATCTGCATTGTTACTTTAATTATCTTTATTATAATTATTATCATAAGTAAGTAGCTATGTATCTCTCTCTCTCTCTCTCTCTCTCTCTATGTATCTCTCTCTCTCTCTCTCTCTCTCTCTCTCTCTCTCTCTCTCTCTCTCTCTCTCTCTCTCTCTCTCTCTCTCTCTCTCTGTAGCAATCTAGTGTCCTAAGGGAGAGACAACCATCAGAACATCATCATTAAGTTGGATAGTTTGTACTAATTTCTCGCACTGTATTACAAATGCTCTTGTAACGAATTGAAGTAGTGAATAAATTGTAGCATTACTCTTTGTGTCCTGCTCCTTCTGCGGCTTGTTGTTGTTGTTGTTGTTGTTGTTGTTGTTGTTGGAGGTAGTAGTGGTGGTGGTGGTGGAGGTAGTGGGAGTGGTTGAGAATTTAGCCTTTGAAACAGTATCCTCATGAAATACCTCTTTCCACTCTTTAGGGCTTCTGTTTTCTTCCTTTTCCTCTCTCTCTCTTATCTAATAAGATTTGTGCATCATTCTATTTGTTATCTTAAGATGGGTAATCTCTCTCTCTCTCTCTCTCTCTCTCTCTCTCTCTCTCTCTCTCTCTCTCTCTCTCTCTCTCTCTCTCTCTCTCTCTCTCTCTGCTGGCCCGATAAGAGCCTTCACCTTCATTGTTTTGTATGTTTTACGATAGATTAGGTAGTGTTACCTAGCACATACAGCCTGGATGGGACGAAACATTATATAACACTATTCTTCCTTCCGAGAATAGTGCCTTTGTAACGGTACCACGTGTGACACAAGTTCTTTTCTTCTTCAGTATACTCTTTCAAGTCTACTTAAAACCATGCTCTTTTCCACCAACATTTCCATATTAATTCTTTATGTGTGTAAATGAAAGACAATCAATATTATTTTTGAGTGCAGATAGAACGTAGTCAGCGTGGTAGTGATTCAGCGGGTGTGTGACGGCGGCCATGAGAGTAGCTTCAGGTTCAGTCGGGCTTCAGATCACTAGTTGCTTCAGCCTTGATGTTGGTGTGGACGTGCGCGTGTGTACTTGCGTCATAGAGTGTTGTGTTTCACCTGGACGTGAGAAACCAGTCATCGCGGCGGCCAGAACATGTAAGTAGACACCAGTTCATCAGTCTGTGGCCAGGAGTCCTCAGAGAGGCTGGAGGAGAGAAGTTATGACATTTGTTTCGTTAATGCTCGAAAAGAAAATAGCTGTTTTCTTCCTCTCCTCTCTATGGCGAGAGTGTTTTTTTTTTTTTTTTTTTTTTTTTTTTTTCTATAGATATTGATGTGAAACCAAATGTCCATGTGACAATGTGATGTCTTGTTTCCAGTGATGGAATGAGATGTCAAACTCACTCTAAACCGTATTTCCAGTATTGTAACGAAGCGTTCTTTAGATGTGAGTACTTGAGACAATAATTTGCTATCGTGGTTATCAAATGTTTAGTAGTTCTTGTCAATAAGTCGACATGGCTCCATGCTGTGGCAGTATATGGACTTACTATGCTTTTTTTTTCCGCTAGGCCCCTTAGTATGGACTCTGATGGTTTGGAAAATCAACACATCGTGCTGGAAGTAGAGTTGGATTGGGTTTATGGTTAGGGTAGCTTATATCAAATTTGTTTTACTAGGCTGGGGAAACTGAAATGGAATAAATTTAACATTTCCAAGAAATGTCAAGGAAGGAGGTAAACGACCATATTTGGCAAAAGAAAGACTAATGGTAAATTTTCACCTCCTCCATTTATTATGATTTGAGATAAATACTTTTTAATGCATTTTTACATATTAATTGTTCCGTGATAGAAAAAAAGCTATGTATTTGGTGTGCAGAAGACTGAAGGCTGGCTTACTGATCAGCTGGATTTAATATTGGAGTTTCTACTCTGTTGTAGCCAAGACTGAAGTGTAATACCTAATTAATCTGAGTGGCAAAGCATTTAACTTTAAGGTTTCTGAGAGAGAGAGAGAGAGAGAGAGAGAGAGAGAGAGAGAGAGAGAGAGAGAGAGAGAATATATAACTACATTTTTAACTAATCATAATCGAATGCAGAAAAGTGTAATCTTTCACTATAGACTCCAATGATGGTCGAAATTATGAAATTGTCCATTACTTGTCTGATTAATATATAGGAAGAAATGTAAATGCAGGCATGGAAAATTTGTCTAGTGTTCCTAACTTGGTATAGATATAGGCCTGGCAGATGTACAGAAAGGTGAAGTGTTGGTGGCTGACACATATTTATAAAATCATTGCTGGTAAGAGATAGCTTCTAGTAGTCTCAGTGTTGGGGAGTGTTCATGCATGCTGCCACCACCATCATCCATTTCTATGTCCATTATATCCCTTACATTATCAAGTTTCTCTATTCAAGGTTGATAGGACTAAAGATACAAGTGTTCAGAGGGTTCCAGTTTATCTCTAAGGAATAAAACTTAATATGATAGTTGTTCATACATTTTATGATTCATCTTCAGAAATTTATAAAGTTTTTAGGATCTATGAGAAAAGTAAATAGTTTCCTAATAATTTTGAATGTTTTAATGGATTTGAATAACACAAGTTTTTATAAATAGTAATATAATGCAATGGTAAATTTATTGTATACTTTATCTTGAAGGAAATTAAGAAACAATACAATGTGTATCACAAATTCTTGAACATAGACATAGCAATATTAACATTGTTGAATTTACTATACTTTTTATATAAAAGCAATATTGAAACAATACAATATACAGTGTTACAAAGTTTTTAACTAACAATTATACAAATACAACAAAGGAAATGCATACTCTCTCTCTCTCTCTCTCTCTCTCTCTCTCTCTCTCTCTCTCTCTCTCTCTCTCTCTCTCTCTCTCTCTCTCTCTCTCTCTCTCCATTTTCTATTTCCTCATGAATGAGACAAAGATTAATAGAAATATAGGGTACTAAGGAGTGAGGGAAGTATGCATTAAGTATATACATAGTTTGCATGAATATGTTTTACTGGTAGACTCTCAGCACCTGTAAAATCTAGGAAGTGTTCATTAAGTATCTCAAATATAGGTTCATGTATTAATTCATTGGGCTTGACTTGCTATAGTGAGAAGAGTTATAATCAAATTGAATGCATGTTTTTTCAAGAAGCTCAAAGTATTCCTTTATATATTTATGATTCTTTTGAGTTCAAAGTCTATTGAAAACAGTGATATTGTGTCTAAAAACTGCAAAAATTCTTATATTCATTATTTGATTCTGGAAAAGAAAGAAGATAAAGATTTACAAAAATATAATGAATAGGTTAAATTTTTCACCTTGGCTCCATCTGGAATTAGAACATTGTAACATTAAAATAAATATCATCCTAAATATTTGAGAGTCATGGCCCTCTTAAGTATGTACCTTAGGCAAATTTTTAGTTTTAAAATCCATCTTAAATTTGAAGTTGGTGATGAGATGATGGCTGAGGTAGAACACCAATTGTGGGAGGTTAAGATGGATTTTAAAACTAGAAATTCATTAAAGATAAAGGTACATACATAAGAATCCCTGTTAATATGGGCCTAGGTCCTTAGATTAAGAAATATAAAGAGCTTGAAAAGACTTATAACAGCTTTGAAGACCATAATAATTTTCATTAGAGACTTAGAACAAGCTTAGATATGGAGCTTAGATGGATAGACAGAGGTAGAAAGGTGTTGAGGCTTGCAACACTTACCTTCACATGTTGGCAGATTAGTGAGGGTCCAGTTTCCTTCATGGCAAGTAACATTGATGGTTGTGTTGCCATCAGCGAACTGTGTGGAGCAGATGTAGATGACTATGGCCCCCCATACATTACCCCCTCTATGCTGTTGCTCCATGTGCTTCCCTGGCTCCGGTGGTGGACCATTACACACTGAAAGGGGATTAGATGCAGGACACACATTAACAAAGATTCTAAAGTATGTAGCTTTATCTTAGATTAATTTTTAGTCTTACAATCCATTTTAACCTCCTGAAATTGGTGTTGTACTTTAGCCATTATCTCATCAGTAGTAAATCTGAAGCTACTGCTGAGGTAGTGGCTAAAGTACAACACCAATTTCATGACGTTAAGATGGATTGTAAGACTAGAAATCCATCTAAGAAAAAAGTTATATACCTAAGAATATCTGTTAATAGGGAACAGGATTGCAAGGGATTTATGAGGAATATCATGTAGCAAATTATGTTTTAAATGCTTGGCTGGTCTTATTTATTCCATATTAGTTACCTATAGCGGTAGAATGATATGAAAGTGTGAATTAAGCACACGGTCATCTGCTGGTCACCCGGCCAGCCCTTCCCTACAGAGCGAGGTCAGAGTTCATAGACCAATCTTCGGGTAGGGCTGAAACCACATCACACACTACACACCAGGACAGCGAGGCCACAACCCCTCAAGTTACATCCCGTACCTACTTGCTGCTGCTAGGTGAACAGGGGCTAGATACACATTAGGAGGCTTACCCATTTGCCTCACCGCGCCCGAGACTCAAACCCGGGCCCTCTCAGGTGTGAGCTGAGCGTGCTAACCACTACACTACACGGTGTGTGTGTATATATGTGCGTGTATGTGGGTTTATCTTGCCCACCCCTTGTATGATTGCTGATTTGATATATAGAGTACATATTAGAAAGAACCTAGCCATAGTGTATAAGATTAATTTGTAATGTGCTGGTATTATTAGATATGGTAGGAGTACAAGTGGGGTTTTTTTTTGTTATTAGAGAAAAAACTAGCTATTGTTTAATGCCAGGTATGGTGAAGCAAATGGCCAAGCCTCTTAATGTGTAGCCCTATTCACCTAGCAACAAGTAGGTGCAGGATGTGACTCGAGGAGTCCTGGTGTGTATTGTGTGATATGGTCTTGGTCCTACCCAAAGATTGATTTATGAGCTCTGCGCTTGCTCTGTAGAAAAAGTAGTAAAGGCTGTCTAGATGACCAGCAGCCAACCTTGACAAATAACACACACACTAGGACTGGTAATGTTGGAAGAAAGTAGGTAGAGAGGATATCTAATGACAATAAAGAATAAGAGAGTGAAGAATTTTTTATGCAAGAAGGGGAATCTGGCCAAGGACAACAAAAAAACAAACAGAAAGGCTCATTTAAAGTTAGCCTCCAAAATGGGATAAATCTCTTGAGACCTACATCTTAAATGAGTTCAGGTCATAGAAAAAATACAGAACTGATTATAAGATCCACTGATATTGAATGTAAGTGATAGAAGAAGACATAGTCAGAAACTAATAGACTTTCAGAAATATAGTGTCTCACATAGAAGTATAACAGCTTGAAATAAACTTGATAATGAGATTGTGTGTGTGAAAAACAACCCAGAAATTGAAGACAAAGCTGGATGTAAAAAAAGGAAGAGAGACATGACAGCACAAGCCTAAATGTTGTTCTTTTCTTGTACATCGCAACAAGGTAAATATATGCACAGGGGTAGCAGCCGAAGTCAGGGTCTTGTAGTATCCATTGGGTGCCGTTGAAGTAAGCAGTGGTTGTGTTGGTGCCAGAGAAGGACAGGTGGTCAGGGAGACAGTTGTAGTGCACCTCCTCCCCTTCCCAGTAATAGGCAGGCTGTGGGTCCTCCAGCACACTGCGTAGAGGTGAATCTGGGGGATCCTCATATGTCACTGGAAGAATGCAGAAACACATGGAAATGGAACAAGTTGAGGGATTTTTTTGTTTGCACTGAATTAGCATTGTGGTCTGAATTTTTGTTTTTTTCTTTCTTGTTTAGTGTTATTGTTTATATAGTGCAGTCTTTGTTGGATTACGTTCATGTGAATAGTTCCCTTTAGATGATTTTCGGCTTTCTGTGGTATGTGATTACTGTTCAGGTTATTCTTAGCTCTGACTGCTATTTTTTTTCTATTTAAACAATGTAGGCTTTTTATGGGAATTTATGGGCTAAAGGAGACCACATAATGGAGACCTCCCATTCAAAAGCCTACTCATTTGGAAACTGTTACTGCAAGTGAATGCCCAATTTCTCCTCAGACCATAGCCAGGATTCCAACCTGTGTGCTCGGGGCTTTCTCTCCCAAGAGAGCTTGTGGTTCCAGTGCACCATAGTGGTCCCTATTTGATACATTTCCCCATAATTACTAACAACTTTGAGACATCTTGATGTATCTCATCTTTTAAAGTTATCTCTAAACAATGTACAACTAGAAATTTCATGATCTACTATTTTCATCCTTTTCTTCCTTGTGGATGCTCATAAGCCATACATTGCTTGTAGTGCTGTGAATTATATGACATCCCAGTGAAGGAGTTAAATAACACAATATGTAATTGCTACATTATGCATGGTGGGTTTTTGTGACAAACTTCAGGTGTGTAAGGTTGGAAATGGGATGGCACAAGTCTAGAGTGGCCTTGCCCTGTGGTGACTATATACTTGAGTGCCTGTAATGGTGTTATTGAAATACCTTTATGTATATTGTTGTCTATCCTAATTTTATTTTATTTTTTAATTTTTTGTGATATACTCTCTGTAGTGTCAAGATAAACTCACATATTCTACAGTGGAGAGTGTCTTGGTCTACAAAGGTCCAATTGTGGGTGTCGGGTTCACAGGTGATGTTGATGGAGGCATTGAGGTTGGGAAACAGGTACTTCTCAGGGCATGTCAACTCCACCTGGGAAAGAAATTATCAATTTTTCTTTCTTTCTTTTTGTAATGCAATAGGAGAGCTGACCAAGTGCACAAAAAGAGTAAAGAGAGTGTCAATCCCAAAAGAAAGATTAAATGTGTGTACATAGATGGAAAGGAAATACATTTATATAGAAAACCTCATTATGGTACATATTACAATTTTTTAAGTCTTAATGAGAAAATAAGGAGCAAAGGACAGTACTGTGTGGATTAGATTAGCCAGACATTGCTATCAGAACGCACCTGTGTGTTGACAAATCTGGTCCAGCCATCCCAAGTGTGGTTGCCAGGTGGTGGAGGTGTAGGAGGGTCACTCCAACACACTGGAAGAGCAGACCCAGAGCTTAGAGGAAAGTGTTCATGTGTGTGTGTGTGTGTGTGTGTGTGTGTGTGGGTTTCTTTCTTTTTCTTCTGATTAGAAATTACTATTTGATCTTATTTTTTATATGTGATGCATTTCTTTCATCATAGTCAGTTAATGATGCTTATTAGTGTTTCTCTCTCTCTCTCTCTCTCTCTCTCTCTCTCTCTCTCTCTCTCTCTCTCTCTCTCTCTCTCTCTCTCTCTCTCTCTCTGTGGATTATTTTATACATACATTGAACCTTTTTGAAATTATTCTTGCATTCCTCTTGTGATTTTTTATATCTTCCCACTCATTATAGTCCATTATAATAGTGTAAAATTCTGGTTCTATTTATATTGAACATACCATTATAGCAGCTGAAGGCCGGGTCATCTAACACCCACTGAGAACCATTGAAGTGAGCGGTAGTGTTGGTGGTGCCAGTGAGGGACATTTGGTCAGGAGGGCAGCGATAGTTCACCACGTCCCCCTCCCAGTAGTTGTCAGGTATGGGGCCCTCCACCTCAGCTCCAGGAGGATTTGGGGGCACCTCTGTTATCACTGGGAATAAAACAGTGCATGAAATATAGACAGCTTGGTTCTTTTTTAGTATTAGGGTATTGGTGTGTCTAAAACAGTGGTTATTGCTTGTTCTTGTCATGAGCAGTATTTGAAAACATGTGGTAGTCATAAGTAAGTGTACACTAAGTTTTCTAGACATTATTTCATTATACATAAATAAAAAAAAAGTATTGTGCAACCATAGTGTATATCATTAGCTACACATATACAAAACACTTGATAATTTTAAGTAAGGAATCGTATATTAAAGTTATTCATAAAACTTTGCATTACCAGCCAAGTTATAAACTCTTCTTATTATATGTCTAAAGAATTAATGTTTTCCATCACTTGCTGCCGGATGGTTGTGGACAAACTCACATATCCTGCAGCGTAGGTTATCTGGGAGCACAAGGGTCCATTCCAGGGTGTCTGGCTCACAGGTGATGCTGATGGAGGTATTGAGGTCAGGAAACAGGTAATTATCAGGACATGTCAAATTCACCTGGGGAACAAAAGGGAAAAAAAGAAAATTTAAAAAGATAATGTTTTGCACAATAAATGTTCATCATACTTTAATTTTAACTCTTTGACCATCACTGGGTACACCTTCCTCGAATTATTACATATCACTGTGAAACATCTTTTTGCACTCTATAGCTACATATGTGCAGTCTTTAAACTGGGCTGAAATTGTAAAATAAGTTCTTTTTACTTTTAACTTTTTTTACCCTTAACTTTTTCCAGGTTCATGTAAAGATTTCACACATTGTAATATAATGGTGATAATTGTCTAATATCAAAGTGAAATATTTAAAGTCTGATGTCATTACTCTAGAAAGTGGCAGAAGATAAAGCATTATGGTTGGCAGACAGTAAGGTAACTTCAACTATGGTAACCCCTTCAGTGTAATATGAAACAACAACACAAATCTTTATATACATATATATTAAAGAAGATTAAAAAAATAGATTTTTTGCAATTTCTATCCACATAACTTTTCAGATATGGCCGTAGAACAAGTTAAGGTGTCTCACAGTGGTTAGCTTTAAGGAAATATGTACCAAATAATAGTGAAGGGTTAAGCACCACTGTCACATGTACATGCTGGTGACCTCAATTGTTCAATGCCTGTAGAGAGTCATTATGGTCACAGAGGTAAGCTGGCTATACTAATGTGAATCATACCAGACTGGTTCAGAAGTGATGGAAAACTAAATGAACTTGAAGAAATCCTTTGAAAAAGGTATAGTAACTTGATAAAAACTTAAAGAAATTTGAACAAAAGTTGAAGGAACTAGAAAACCCCTTGAAGGACAACATAATAGAAGGAAAACTGAATATTGTGAATTTCAGATAAATAGATAACCTGGCATATCAAAATCAAGTAACTTAGGATTGGCGAGGGTTCTGTTGGCACTCACCTGTGTGTGGACAACCCTGCTCCAGCCATTCCAGTCATTGGTGCCGGGTGTCTGGGGCATTGGTGGGTCACTCTTGCACACTGAGAAGGGAAAGGGTGGAGTCAAGAACAGAGGAGTAGGAAAATGTTTGTGCTCTGTTATGTGATATGTCCCCCTCCTTTTCCTGTGTGTGTGTGTGTGTGTGTGTGTTTTCCTAGTTGTATAGTACAGGGTTCATGCAGGGATCATAGTGACCTGTCTCCATATCTGATTTTATCTAACTTTTCTTTAAATTTGTGCACACTTTCTGCTGTTTTAATCTCTTCATCCAGATTGTTCTAGATGTCCACTGTCCTATGTGGAAAAATGAACTTTTGATGTTTCTCAGGCATTGACTTTTCTTGATTCTCTTTGAGTGTCCTCTTCTCCATCTACCTCCATCTTTAATTAGGGATATCAGGTCTTGTCTGTCTATCTTTTCCATATTGTTCACTAACTTGTACATCGTTGTTAGATCTCCTCTCTCCCGTTTATCCTTCAAAGTTGATAGTTCCATTTCTTATGATCTATCTTCATAGGAGAGGTCTTTTATTTGTGGGATTCTTTCTACTTTTTGATGCCCTTTAGCATGTGTGATGACCACATGCACCCTTCAGTGCAGTGACATTTTCTATTCCTTCTGGTTACTATTAGTAGATTTTATACAGCTTCAGAAACTCATATGGGGATTAAAATACTATAGACTGTAGCCATTAATCTTCTGTCTGCCATATACCCTTCATAATGTCAATGAAAGCTTCTAATCACACCAAAAATTCAGGTGTCCTAATACTTAAGGAATTTAGGATAAATTTTCATCATAGTTCTGTATTTTCTGTTCCATATTATAATTCTACTTAGTTATTACTACTAATGAAACATGTAAATCATTGTAGTATGACAATTTGATACTGTGACACATTACCTACTTCACACACACACACATTTAACAGTAGCCATAATAATAGCAACAAGTGTACACAAATTCAAAGAAAGACTAGATGAGTATAGAAACAGAAACAGGACCACACAAGATTAACTCAAGCCCTGTAAATCTCAACCAGATAAACACACACACACACTCACACACACTCACACACACGCACACGAGAATAAGTTGGATAAATATAAATATGGAGACAGGACATGAGCACTGCTTGAACCCTGTAAGATACAACTAGATAAATACATACCATTAAAGCAGCTGAAGGCCGGGTCATCAAGCACCCACTGAGAGCCGTTGAAGTGAGCAGTTGTGTTGGTGGTGGCAGTGAGGGACATTTGGTCAGGAGGGCAGAAGTAGTTCACCACGTCCCCCTCCCAGTAGTTGTCAGGTATGGGGCCCTCCAACTCACTTCCAGGGGGTTCAGGGGGGTCCTCTAGTGCCACTGTAATTCAGGTGCATGTAGAAAAGTTGTTAACGTACTTCACTTCAAAATGTCACAGTTTACTCTATCAGAAGTTCCATGTGAAATATTGATATGCATCTAACTAGAAAAAAAGGGTCATTTGATAGAGTAGATTTGTAATTTTCTGACTTTTGAGGTGTTTATTTTTCTTTATATGCATCTACTAGCAAGAAATGCATTAAAAGGAGTAGATTTTGCCCTCTCATATCTCCAAAACCCTTGCAATCCTATTGTCTCCTTATTAAATCCTCCTTCACATTGTTTGACTACCTTTTCTTCATTAAATTCCTCTGACACACTCTTGATCATCTTTATTTTCCATTTAAAGCTTCTGATCCCCATTACACCGTCCAGAACTTGCCTCGCCTGCAGATAAGGGATTCAATGTCCACTTCTGTCCATATCTCATCCTCACCACACTCTATTGTCATGTTGGACTGGAGAGAGGGAAGCACTCGGCCATCTGTGCACTCCAGCTCAACCTAGGAGAGAGAGAGAGAGAGAGAGAGAGAGAGAGAGAGAGAGAGAGAGAGAGGGGGGGGGGGGAGTTGTCATAAAAGTATTAGATATTTTACTTTTGCTTTTAAAACTACCTATATCTTTCTTAAGTTGTGTTTTCTATTTGCAATTGTGTTCCTTATGTCTCCTTATTGTGGCTACTTTTCCCTTTTTTTAAATTTCTGCTTGTCTTTTTTTATTTATTTTTTTTTTACTTTTTTATAGTTTTGTTTCTACATTATTTTGTTCTTACTTCTCTGTTCCTGCTTATTTTTGTTATTACTTTTGTGTTTTTTTTGCCTATTTGTGTATGTATTACTTGTCATATGCTGTGCATGTATGTTCTTGTATGACACATCTTTTGACCACCTATGCCCTGTTGCTGTGTTACATTTTCTGTACTTCCATGATCTGTGTATTACATTGGCATTACCTTTGTTCCAACATCCCTGGTGGAGCCATCCCAGGTGGAGGTGACAGGCTCAGCGAAAGGGACTTCCAGTGGATTTGAACTGGATGGTGGGTGTTCCATGCACACTGAAACACACAGATATCAGTTGACAGATTTATAAATAGATAAATCTGTAGATAGGCACTATGGATTAAGATGAAGTTACTAAATAGATAGGTATGTAGATAGATACCCAACCTGATGCTGAACTTGAAGGTATAACTAAAAGTGCAATTTGATGAGACAAGTGGAAAGAAAGACAAATACTAAATGTTACTAGACAGAATACAGAATCATTGGCAACATAGTAATATGTAGTTGAAAATAAGGATGTGACTGGAGTTCAACAGTATATTACTCACATCTGGCGCAGTAAGGTTTTCGCAGCCATTGTTTCCAGTGGCCAAATAGCCCACACGTCATTACTCTCTCGCTCTTCACATTGGGATATGTCTATAGTGGAGGAGCAGCAGGTGGTGATGAAAAGATACGAAAAAGTCAGAGGTTTATCCTATTGAATCAAATCACAGGAAAAGTCATCTGATAATAAAAGATTGCTATTCGATTTAAAGTAAAAAGCATGGGAGAGTAAAGGTGAAAGAGCCTATGTACTCACCTCAGGCAAGACTGTGCCAGGAGAGCAGGTGTAGGTGACAGTGTCTCCAACAAATGAGGTATTTTGGGGGGTGTCCAGGGTGATGTTAGCACCAACCTCTGTTGGGTTTGTGCAAGCTGTGGAGGGGAAATAAGAAGGGAAGTTTCATTTTGTCTATTCTTATGTTATGTACATGACTATGTTTTCCTGTTTTGAAGACTGGACAAACTTATTATCCTCCATACTTTTAATACACACACACACACACACACACACACACACACACACACACACACACACACACACACACACACACACACACACACACACACACACACACACACACACACACACACACACACACACACACACACACACACACATACCAGGGTGGCAGAAGCTTGTCCAGTACCAGCCATCACCTATACACACAAACTCCAGCTCCTCCTGCCCCTGTGCTCCCCGGTAGTTCTCCAGACAGGTGGCATTCACGCGGTCTCCAGCCACGTAGGTCTGGTTCTCTGTCCAGCTGATGTTGTGCCCTGCAAATTCAGGCTGGCCCTCACAAACTGTGCAGGGAGAGAGTGAAAAGTAAATATGAATACTGGTCATAATAATTCTATGGTAGTGTACTTATTTAGAAATCTGATTATCATACTCATCAGAAATGCAGAGAGAAAAGATTCAAGTGTTGTTGCATAAATTTACATAACACAGACTTCATGGATTGTATGGTGCTATCTTTTTTTTATTTAGGATGGATAAAGCTGGCCAAAGCCAACATAAGACAAAAAAGCCCACTAATTTGCAGGCCTCTTGTATATTTGAAAGAGTTAGCCACAAAACAGTGACAAATATCTTGAAATCCTCCTCTTAAATACTGTAGTTGGAAGAGTTTGGCCAGGCAAGGTGCAAACACAGAGAAACAGTTTTTGAGGACAATAGGAGGAACCCCATCAAGTCCATAGGCCTTCTGAGGATTTAGGCCAAATAGGGCATGGAAAACATCATTGCAGATCATTTTAACCAAAGGCATGAAATAGTCAAAGGGAGGAGGAGAGGGAGGAACAAACCTAGAATCATCCAAAATAGAGTTATTAACAAAGGTTTGAGAGAAGAGTTGAGATTTAGAGACTCATGTGATGGAAGTAGTGCCATCAGAATGAAATGATGGAGGAAAAATATGAAAAAATAAAGTTAATGAAGATGTTTTTGGTCAGATGCCTGAAGTTCTGATGGGAGTTTGAATTTGAAAGTTTTTGAGAGTATAATATTGAAAAATACTGTTGACAGAAAATGGAGTGATGAAGCAATCTCAAGTTTGTAATTGAGTGGTAGAGGAACAAAAGTTGAGGCAAAGTACTTTTTTTCCCTGAAATAAAGTACTACCTTGCCTCAAGTTGTGTTTCCCTGCCACTCACTTTACACGTTTGTCTTCATTTATACAATCTTAAAATTCATACAAAAATTATCTAGTGCAAAATTAATGTACTGTTTAATTTTGAAAGGCATCTGCTATTTCTGCTTTAACATTGTCATAATGTATTGTAACCATCTAACCCTTCTATTTATTTTCTTTTTTTTTAATCCTTACTCTATTAAGTTTAGCACTATTGTCCCACCCATACCTTAATTTTTTGTAACAAGAAAAAATAAGATAAAATAGCAGCACCAGAAGCAATGTGGGAAGCCTTTATAATCACCTACAAGAAAGTTAGCAATGAAAAGAATACATTTCACAACTTATACCCAATTAAAAAGATTAGATGCGGCTGTAGAACAAGTAAAGATGTCTCAGGGTGATTGGTAATTAGAAAGAAAGGCTTATCAAGAGGCAATCAAATTATTACTTCACTCACCATTGCAGGGAATGACTTGGGGGTAATAGCCATACGTGTCGTTCTGGAAGGAGCAGGTGGTGATCTGTATGTCATTATAAAGGGCAGTGGTGACGCCAGGTGGGCAGACGATGCCGATTGAGCCATTGAGGTAGCGATGGTTGGTGGAGTAGGTGACGTTAGCGCAAGGCCCAACGATGTCCAAAACAGTAATATCATCGCATACTGTCAGTGAGAGAGAGAGAGAGAGAGGATTTGTAATTAGTATATATATATGAATTTATATTACTTTCTTTCAGCGATATCATTCTTTTCACTTCATTATATGCAGGCTTCTATAACTTTTTTCACTTCAATAAACTTCATCCTTCTGCTTCTACTACTTTCTTCCTTTTTCCATGTCAAAAGGGTACTTCCTAAGGGCAACAAAATGATGATAAAAGACCCACTGAGGTGCCAATCCCCCCAAAAAGATAAAAAATTGAAGAATAAGTGTCTTGAAACCTCCTGCTTACAAGTATTCAAGTCTATTCTGTGTGTTTTACCACCAAGGCATCAATCAGTTCACCAGCCAATCTTCTTTCCTTACCATCTTCTGGGGAACAGTCGAGGAAAGAATTCTCTTCACCCCCATTGACATACTCCCAGCCACCCATCTCTCCCGAGCAATAGGCCCACTGCTCCTGCTCATATAGTGTCTCCATCACAAAGTAACCAGGGTAGCAGCTGTAGGAAGAGGGAAGACTGTTGATGGCAGCAGGTTTGATATGTTAGATCTGTGACAGTTTGTATTGATGCATAGAAAGAGTGACAATTGATACGAGAGAGAGAGAGAGAGAGAGAGAGAGAGAGAGAGAGAGAGAGAGAGAGAGAGAGAGAGAGAGAGAGAGAGAGAGAGAGAGACTCACCTGTAGCCAATTAAGGTACCGTAGCGATGGTTCACAATTGGAAACATTAATGTGGCATTGTTTGGGGTGTAGGATGGGTCTTCTGTACAGGCTGTGGGAGAAAAAGGAATATGTACCAAGATTATTATTATTATTATTATTATTATTATTATTATTATTATTATTATTATTATTATTATTATCATTATTATTATTATTGTATTACGTTTTTTTATTAGAATTGTATTAGTTTTCTTGAAGATCTTTCCCCGACTTCCATATCATTCCTC
>CM035180.1:10533261-10535761 GCA_020233015.1 Callinectes sapidus
TATATATATATATATATATATATATACGTGTGTGTGTGTGTGTGTGTGTGTGTGTGTGTGCAAGCCTGAATTAAGGCACCAACCCTGCAGCTGAGACCAGCACGCCCGCGTATCCAAGCGTCTCCCAGCGCCCACACTTTCTCCTCTAACCCTAAGAAACTGTGATGCGACAATAAATTACTCTGATTATTATTTACTGCCCGCCTCGTTACGCCTCCATTCAGTGAGTCTTAACTCCGGATTACATATAAAGTCCCTACTTTCCCTCTTCCTTCAGCCACGTCTCCTGGACACTTTTATATCACTATATCGACTGAAGGCCTCACTAAGTGTGAATTCATATGTAAATATCAGTTTATTTTTCTTCTTCACTGTTATATGTTTTCTTGATTCCAAATATCCCCTTACATCTTTCTTTTTATTCGTGACGATTATATTTCATCTTCCTATTGTTTCACATGTTTTTTTTTTTTTCTTTTCCAGGAATATTGTTTTATACTCCTGTTTTACCTTTTTCATGTTTTCTTCCTCCTTTTTGCTTCATCACAGTTCTACCGAGTTTTTACTTTTCATGAACTTTTATACTGTTTCGCTATTTACTTTTCCTTTCACTGGTATATAAAAAAGTGTATAGATGGCACTCTTTCCCTCCCTCCAAGTCCCTCTCCCCGTTTTCTCCCTTCCCCGGATGTACAGTTTTCCTCGTTTCATGAAGATTTTCCTGACCCTCTCACTCGGGTGCTGAGTTCAGTATTTTTTTCACTCTTTCCTTCCCTCACCCCAGTATCGCCTCACCTAGTTTTTTCCCCCTCTCTCTCTATTTCCTACTTTTTTTTTCCGAGGCCGACTTTTCGTAATTTTGGGAAACTTTTTGCAGCCAATTTCCGTTCTTTGGTGTCATTCGTTACTTTTCTTTTTATTGTTTAGTTTTGTTCTTTGCGTTGACCTTCTACAGTGTAACCCACTTTCCTTGTGTCCTTCTTGTCTCTTACTCGCTCTCTGCTAAAGGAAGAGGAAAAGAAGGACGGGGAGGAGGAAGAAGAGGAGGAGGAGGAGGAAGAAGAGGAGGAGGAGGTCCAGTTACTGATAACAAAGTGGCTGGAGGCGTCAGGTCTTCCTCTCTCACTTCCTTCTCTCCCTCTCTCACTCCCACCCACCAAAAGGAACATTTCATTTCACTTCATTTCATTCCATTCCATTCCTCCCGGTGCTCATGTTCTTCCCGGTGCTGCTCCTCCATCACAGTTATGCCCAGTTCCCCGTTAATCCCTCCGGCCACACATGAGCCCATGAAGGGACGCCGTAACTCCGTATTGCGTCATTAAAACTAGTGGAGTGTTCTGCGGAGTACTAAAAATTCCTACATCAGCAACATTCTACCAGTCAATCTTCGATACTAAAGCTATTTCTTGCATTTATTGATGATTCTGGCTTTGAAGATGCTCTGGTGTAAGGTAATGTGGGTCTCCTTTAGTGTTTTATGATTACATGACCATGATTCTCCTCCGTTATTTGGTAAAAAAAAATGTGTATGCATTCTGAGTTTTGAAAGCTCTAGTGGAGGCTACCTAGGTTTTCAAGAGTGTTTTTATAAATATAATGATACGTTTACGAGGATTATGTATCATACGTAGAAGAAAAAAATAAAACCTGATGAGTCGCTTCTGTTGATTCGAAAAACATCATGTGAGACGAAAGAAGCGCTCAACATTATTAAATTGTTGGTTTGAAGAAGAAATCTGTCAATGTCCACAAGTCTCAAGTATGGCTGTAATTCCGATATTTCTCCCAAAAGTCGCTGCGTGTCTCAGCAATGCCGGTCATGTTTAGTTCTGAACAGCGTACAGAATATAAAATTGGTCTTACGTAACCCAACTTTTATGAGCGTGCACATTTTGTTTCTAGTTTTCTTCTCCTCGGGGACATACATAGTGATGGGGGACTTAATAAATGTGACAGTAAAGGCGAGGGAGTGGCCAGGGCTTTATGTGTTTCCCGCTCTATTTCTGTGTGTGCATAAAAAGCGTATCTTGCCCCGAGTTAATGTAGTGTAAAATTATGTAAGAAAGAGATAACGGACCGACAGACATACAAACCTACCCAACCCAACACACACACACACACACACACACACACACACACACACACACACACAGGCCGCTCGCTCTCCCTCATCCGGCCGCTGTAAATAATTCTGGAGGTGTTTGTGATATTCGTACAGGGTCGAGGCGTTCGTTCCCTTCACTCATTGTATTGATTTCCCAGGTTGGCGTGAGCGGTGACCCAGCTGGCGGTGGAGGCTGACTTCTCTGGAAATTGGGTTGCAGTTGAACGCCGGTGGAGGTCATGTCCCCTGGCTGTAAGTCATGTCAGGGAGGCTGGCCATTTACCGCTGCCCCTCCGCCAGACGCATGTGCCACGTAGCTTCATGGAGGGTGAAGCCATCTCGCGTCAACGTGATTTGTGCTTCAATGACACGTAATTTCCAGGCAGTGAAATA
>CM035180.1:10540761-10544862 GCA_020233015.1 Callinectes sapidus
GTTGATTAAGTGACTGAGCGATTCGGTGACAGATTGAATGACTGATTGACTACCTGAAAGAAAGCGTTTATTAATTATTGAGTGACTGTCTGACACACTGATTGATAAGGTGCTTCATTTGACGACTGAGTGGGTGAAAGACTGAGTGACTGGCTGGGTGAGTCAATATATTTCTGACTGATAGATGGTCTTCCTGATTGGCTAGACGACCGATGAAACGACTGAGTGAATGAGCGTGAGAGATTGACTGACTGACTGATAAATGAAAGAATGACTTTTAGAGCAGACCTGATCGATTGACTGAGTGGGCGTGAAAGGTTTGGCCAGGAAAAGGAAAAAAGAACATGGAAAACTTACTGCAGGCGGCGTCACACGGACTAAAATAAACGGAAAGTAACGCTACGTCTATCTGTGAATTCAATGCAATCCCAGCAGAGCGATACGCCACACTTTGCTGACGACCAATAGCGAGTCGGAGCAAGCGGAGCACTTTAAGTGAGTTTGCCTACTTGACTGACACTCCTCGCCTCTCAAAACGATTCAACATTTACACTCTTCTATCTTGAACTCCCACAAAAGCTGATAACATTCTCTGCTGCAGTTTTGCGTGGAGGGAAGAAATCAGCCACAAACTTCGATTGTCTATTCCTTTTTCAGGCATCTCTAGGCTTACATCTGGTGGCAGTCTGAGGCTTTCTCGTGATAGGGAAGGTTCTTGCTCCAGTAAAACCCAGCGGCTGTGACAGACGAGCGAGAAGGTTGTGTGATAAGGTGGCGCGGAGGGGAGCACCAGACAAGATATGCTGGGAGGGAAGGTGGGAGGCGAGGAGTGGCTCGATAATGTGTCAGTCCGCCGAGAGAGGAGCAAGACTCTCGCGGGAGGAAAACAGTGGTAAGATTTGGAGAGATAAAGAGATGAGAAGGACACTGTGGAATGGAAGATGTTTGAGCAATGAGACAATCGTGTAGTTTTAGAAGTAATGAGATATTATATTCAAATAAGAAGATGCAAAGGAATCGAGTTTAAGACAAAGTAATAGAAGGGGATGATGGGTTGAAATAGTTACAGGTGTGTTTCTTATAGTGACTGCCTCGTAAAGGTCCGAAAGCTTCTTGCAACGTCCTTAATTTTCCTCTGTTCTAATGTTCGTATTCGTTTCTATCCGTCACTTTTATTCATCCTCAGTAAAAGCCCTTAATGACTAAGAGCTTCATTACTGAGTCTATCCCAGCATAGAATAACAGAGAAAAAAGAAAAGAAAAGAAAAACATCCTACCACTACACACCACACCACTTATGAGAGCGCAGACCAAGCATTATTGGTCACCACTTCTGACCGCAGCGACACTCACTCAGCACCTGCTCCAGCCTTTGTTATTTGGCGAAGTGGTGACGCGCCGCCAGAAAGGGAAAGTGTGAAAACGACGAGCAAATGAAGGAGAGTCGGGGATGAGAGGGAGATTGAAGAGAATTTGCCCAGAAAGAACGTAATGATAGTAACTTGTAACCTATCAGCATCTATCTTGACAACTTTTTAACACACACCCGTGGTAGTTATACAAATAAATTTACATTATCCTAGAGTTAATTTGGCAAAGATTTTGCATGATTCATTAAAAAAATAACATCTGAGAGCCAAACGGTAGATGAAAATGGTTAGCGAAAACTATATAGTTTTGTTAATATATAAGCCTTTCTGTTCCAGGTATGATGAATAAATGGAAATCAATTCTGAAAAAAAAAACTATACTACAATTTAACTTGAAACCAGAAAGAAATGATAGAATTAAAGAATGTGTCGTAACACAAGACACGCAGCGCCTCGAAATAAAGGTGGGCTACAACTTTTCTTTGAGTACTGTGAAAATTTCCATATCACAGTACTCTTGGCTGACTTCGAAAGGAACCAAGAGCAGGGAGCGGCGGGAGGGCGGCAAGAGTGGCGTGGGCGAGGACGAGGCGGAAGAGAACGAAAACGGGTACAAGGACTATGAGAGGCACATTCAGAGGAGGCGTGGAGCGAAGGGAACTAGAAAGAAAAATGAGGGGAAACTGAAGTCAATTTCTAAAGTTCTACAGCGACGGGAGAGACGGGAAGGCGGCGGTAGATGCGGCAGGGACTGGGGAAAGGCCTCGCAGTGCCGCCACCACTCCATGGGCGCAGAAAGATAATTATTCATGATTGGTGTAAGCTGCGGCAAAGCAATAAGATAAAAAAAAAATAATGCTAAAAACTTCAAATGAATATTTAAAAATAATACAAATTATTACTAACACACAACAACACACATTTTAAAATCTCTTAAATATAATTTCCCGTGCATCAGCCACATCAAAAAGGCTGTAAATGAAGGAAACGAACATGATCAAGGCATTTACGCGCCATTTCAAAGATATCTTGCCTTAAATTCGGCCTTTGAAAGTCCCAGAATCGCAACAAAAGGCGGCATACTACTTCCCAAAAGGCAAACATGCAAATCAAGGGAGCAGTGTAAACATTTGTGACGGTTATAACTTGACTCAACAGTATTGCAAGAGTCCTCACCACGAGTCAAGGGTGGCGCGGTTCAACACTGGAGCAGCTAGACGCCCAACAGCCAGCGCCATGGGGTTCAACATTGCCAATAATGCCGCGTCTCCCTGAGGATAGCCTTACCAATTGTATCAGCCTTCCTCCTCCGCTTCCCTATATTTGCCATCTCAGCCTGGGATACCATGATTCGGTTTTCTGTAGGTTTGTTGTATTGAAGGTTGTGGCGTAAGTGAGGCCACGTGGGCTGGTGGTGGTGGGACAATACTTTATCTGTTTCCCTATCCGCTCCTCACCCTCCTTTCCCAGCATATACAAACACAGACACTGGGAAGCTGTGAAGACTTATCATCAGGTGATGCATTCAAATGAAATATGTCACTTCATAAGATTCTTATAAGTATGTATTACAATAGCGTTCTAAATGACGCTGGTGCAGAATACAACACGTGACTCGGACCCGGCTACCTGCGAGGTCCTATCGTGTCCTCTTCGGCCACACGCAAAGCGACTGATCAATAGTAGCAGGAAGGGGCGCTAAGGACTCCCCTCCCCACCTTCCCTTTCCCACCCAACGCCTCTTGAAAGCGGATCAAGGCACACGAGGTTCCCTTCCTCACCCGCTGACCCGCTGAACCATTCACCAATGCGATTGTCCTACTGCTAATGTAACACAGGCTACACCAAACAAACAAACTGATATATACATATGAGTGTGTGTATATATACAGATAAATAAATAAATAAATAGATAAATAAATAAAAAAAAGTGTGTATGTATATATATATATATATATATATATATATATATATATATATATATATATATATATATATATATATATATATGTATATATATATATACACACACACACATATATACATATATGTATATAATTTCTTTGTATCATAAATGATAACACACACAAATTCGCAATGGGCCTTAGTGAATGGTTTTAACGTGGCGTGGTTGAAACGTTGAAAGCATCAGGTCTCTCTCTCTCTCTCTCTCTCTCTCTCTCTCTCTCTCTCTCTCTCTCTCTCTCTCTCTCTCTCTCTCTCTCTCTCTCTCTCTCTCTCTCTCTCTCTCTCTCTCTCTCTCTCTCTCTCTCTCTCTCTCTCTCTCTCTCTCTCTCTCTCTCTCTCTCTCTCTCTCTCTCACACACACACACACACACACACACACACACACACATCCAGAGAAACGCCATTTTGTGTTTAAGTTGTCATGAATATGCAAGTGACGTTGTACAGGAGATCTTTGGCAGTGAGGCTCAGAGGCTGGCAGGAAAATCAGCCATTTCCTGACGCCATCTTCATTACCAGTCCGGGATATCAGAGTCAGTGTTTGCATTTTCACTTGACGCTAACATTGCATGAACCAATCGCAGGAAATACAGGATGGAAATGTATACAGGACACTAGACGGCGCTTGCTACCTGGGGACTGACTGTTGGAGCACCGGTGGCCAACAGGAGGGTTTGTGTACGTACTGACTGCAAGATAGCGAGAGTACCGGAGACTGCCTTGCTTTCCATGATATTCACTTACATAATATGATTTTCAACGT
>CM035180.1:10611092-10621363 GCA_020233015.1 Callinectes sapidus
GAGACTAAGAGAGCGAGAGAGAGAGAGAGAGAGAGAGAGAGAGAGAGAGAGAGAGAGAGAGAGAGAGAGAGAGAGAGAGAGATTATCATGTGAATACGAGAAAGAATAAAATAAAAGTAGGAAAAGCTGGGAGGAATGACAGATGAATGAGAAACGAATGAAAAAAAAATTGAACGTAAAAAAGATTCAGACAAAAATTTTAAAATAAAATAAAAAGGAATACATGAAAAAACATATAAAAACATAAAACAAATAAAAGACGGGAGAAAAACGAAATCAAACATAATATTCACTGCAGATCTAAATAAATAAATAAATAAATAAATAAATAAACATACGAGTAAAGGAAAGCATCAGTTTAGTTACGATTTTTCAAGGCTTGCTGCACCTGAGTGGGCTGGATCTCCCTAAATCCTGGTGCAGCTTAATAACAAAATCTGGAAAACTGTATGGCGAAGCGAATCGAGTCACGGAAACCTGGAGAGTGTGAGTGTGATTGTGAGTGGGAGAGACTGAGTGCTAGTGTCAATATGAGGCGAGCAATAACAGCACGTAAAAGGAAGGGTAGATTGTTAGGAAGCTGCTGAAAAGAGGGGAGAAAAATCGTAGTATTATATATCACTCTGCATAGTGAGGCAAGGCGGGAAGACAGAACGTATGATATATTACAAGAGGAGAAAAATGCGTGGATGAAACTGTTGAATATTATGTGGTGGTGGTGGTGGTGGTGGTGGTAGTGGAAGTAGTGGTAGTGGCGGTGGCATTAGTTACAGTGTTGCAATAATCTAAGTGGTGGTGGTGGTGGTGGTGGTGGTGGTGGTGGTGGTGGTGGCGAGAGGAAAAAAAATATAGAACAGTTAACAAATAAGAAGAGTATGTAATAGTGGTGCAATAATACTAATGGTGGTGTTGATGCAGGTGACAGTGGTGGTGAAAACGCAACTATGCTTCAGAAATACTAAAATGGTTGTGATGATATTGGTGACGGTAACACTCAGAATACAAGTAGTATACATATCAGTGATACGTAAATCGCAATAAAGATTTCTAGATCTGTCAACGTTCACTACAACAGGAATGAAAAAAGCTAGACTATAAATAGAAGTGGAAGGGATTAAGACACCCTTGAGGGAGAATCAGTCACCTTAAAGAGTGTCCGAACTTTTTACATGAAAGCCACAGATGAATGAAAAGGATCCTTAGCAGAGGAGGAGAAGGAGGATAAAAAGAAGAAAGAGGGAAGATTGGACTGAAGGACGGAGGGAGAGAAGAGTTAACGATGGACTTCAGTCTTTGGCAACATGAATATATGTGACACATGTTGTTTACGGAATAGAAATGTGAGCTAAAAATACTTCAAACAAATGAAAAATGCAGACCACATGATAACCAGCATAACAAAGACTGCTGGCGAGCATGTCATAATTGTGGGGAGAAGATACACGCGCAACAAAATTCAGGAAAATGTTGCCAGCATTTCAGCAAGTGCATTTTGAAAATACGGGAAATGATTTACAAAAAGTTAAGGAAATACCTGTAACATTTAGCTTTGGTAATGCACCTCTAGTTTGCTGTATCATTAATTAATAACCTGACTGATTTACTGATTGATTGACTAATTGACTAAGTCATTTATAATTTGCTCGATGAATTGACTTTCTGACGCCACAGCCAAGATTATAACCTTCAATATTTTTTCCCCAGAATCATAAAAAATACATAGAAATAAATACATAGAAATAAATATACGATTTTGTGTCTGAACAAAAGGGAACGCTGAAGGATAAGCTGCTGGATTACTAACAGCATTCCCCACATCTGACCTAAAGCTAACCTTCTTACTAATTTTTTCTCCCTTTCCTTTGTGGAGCTTCATTCAATAATTATTTCCATTATGAATATATATTTCCCCAATAGGATGAGCTAGTGTGGGACAGTAAGCAGAAGATGAGTAAACCATACCAGACACTCATCTCTTCAACAACCTTCAGTTCTATGCATGGCTTTGTGTAGAATGGACCAAGCGACTCTGAGTGGTGCAGTGCTGAACACTCACCTGCACATTGGCGAGTCACATGTGGACCACAGAAAGTTATTGTTAAGTGAAGAAACCCTTTTTTTTATAATTATAACCTTGTTGCAAACCCTTATAGAAACGATTTATAAGTATTTTTTCCCCTTATGTATTCCTGTTTTGATTAATGAAATAACCTCTATCTGTCTTACGGAAATTCATCAGTAGCAGAAGGTCTACTCTATAAACCTAATAAACACTTGAATCTCGTTGCAAAGCATATCATGAAATAATTACGATTTTCCTCGGTACATTCCTGAATACTGAACTTTCCCTGGCCGTAAATTACCAGCATATTGAAGCAAGATATCCCAAGAAAGAGCCACCTTCTGTATTAAATCCTCATGATTACCATACAACCTGAACCCTCGTCCACCGTACCCTGGCGTTCTTGCTCCGTCCCACGCCATTCCCGCCACACGGTCCTTCAGCGGTTGTACAGATTCAAAGAAAAGGCTTTCGAGACTCTATTGAGCTTCCGCCCGCCAAGCTTCCCAAAGGCTTGCCCCACAGACTGTTTACCTAACGCGGAACAGAGCGGGGATGTGGAATGGCGGGAGGGAAAGGTATACGTACATGGTGTGGTCGAGAGAGAGATGAGGACAAAGGGAGTGGGGTGACTTGTTTTACTGGCTGAGGGTCTGAAAAGGTGCACCTGAAAGGGTAAGGTACTAAGGCATAGATGCTCGGGAAGGCAACTTTCAACTAGAGTGTTTAGTGGTTTTCACATTTTCTTTCTAAGTTTGCTTTTTTTTCAAGACGTAAGTGTTTTTTTTTTTTTAAGTTACATGTTTAATATCCTGAAAACGTGTGACAATTTTGTATTTTCTAGCTTGCTTCACTTTTCTTTCATCCACAAATATACGCAACAACATACTCTAATAAATTTTTATTTTCTTCAAAGCAAAAGAGGAAATTGGACTTTTAAATCTTAGACTGTAACACACAATTTCAGAGAAGAGATACAGTTACTGCTCAATATTGCACAAAACTCTTTGCGTTCCAATATTGCTTTACTTTTTTTAATCACGCGTACACATTACAGAGAGCCAGTCATCAAAATAAAAGAAAACTAAAAACACAAGCACAAAAGTTTCGTAATAAAAACAACAAATGAATGCAATAATGCCAGGGAGAGAGAGAGAGAGAGAGAGAGAGAGAGAGAGAGAGAGAGAGAGAGAGAGAGAGAGAGAGAGAGAGAGAGAGAGAGAGAGACTTATAGACAAAAAGAAACAAACATACACTGACGAATAGGATGATAACAGTTCATACCACATTTTTTCTCCTGGTAATGTTCAGCATCAAACAAATATTTAACTCCCTGCCAATGAACATTGTATACATTATTTTCATTGACTTTTAATGCCAACAACGAGACGAACACTACGGCAATATTGAAAAAAAAAAAAAAGTAAAAAATACGTACACATACTGACGCTCAGCACCATTTCACAAGAATAACAAGAATAACACTTTATTTATTTTTAATGATGACTGGTCAGTAAACCATATACATATATATATATATATATATATATATATATATATATATATATATATATATATATATATATATATATATATATATATATATATATATATATTCATTTCCTTTTTCTTTACTTCTGTTTTTTTAATTAATTCAGTCTTCCATGATTGCTTAAAATGTATAATTTGTCTCTTAAGAAGGTAAATTCGTGTGTGATTAAAATTTGCAGTCGCCAAAGCTTTATTTAGTATCCAGCTCTATTGCATTACTAGGTTATCCAAAATACAGAGAAAAAAGCAATAATTAAAACATTTTTATATTATTTTAATGAGCCCTACAATAACCACTGTTTAGTTCAGTTTAACTATAACAATGTTTACATATGCAACGCTTTGTACTATCATAATATTAAACTGATCATTCAATGTCATGATTTGTCAATTAAACAAACGGAAAGGTAAAACGATATATAAGGCGCATGACTTACGTTCAAGGCTAAAGAAAGGCTAAAATACACACACACACACACACACACACACACACACACACACACACACACACACACACACTCATTATTATCATTATTATCATCACCATCATCATCATCATCACCATAACATTACTATACTACCACAGCCACACAATTTTAATCATCCTTGAAACAGTAATGTACTTTTATCCCACACCAAAAAATTCACCACAGCTCGTATTAACACCTGAATCTTAATGGAACAATACCAACTGAACACTGGAATAATAACGGACGCGGAAAAAAATAAAAATACAGCACACAGGTAATGTTTTATTCAGCATGTCCGTGTGTGTGTGTGTTGTATAATGAGGAGAGAGGATTGCAAAGGATACTGCATTTTTCATGACCATTTGTGTCGTTCTACTCTTACTCAACAGTATATAAAAATGGCCACGTGTCGGTTGTCACGTGTTACGCTAATTACATAGAGAAAGCGAGGTGGATAGAGCGTAAATGTTAATCTCAATTTTCACTCAAAGTTTGGCTTCACTTGTCTCTGAGATTCCTGTGATTCATTAAAGTTTCAGTCTTGAAGCTTCTGTATTCTCTTCTTCTTTTCTTCACAATTTCAGTGTTCGCTAATTTTTCTCTTATTCCATTGCTCAATCCATGTTTGTTTGTTTTTTTCATATTAATCTATTTCTATGTTTCTCTTGACGTTTGCCTACATTCACCATATTTCTACTAATCAAATAACTAACGCCCGTATTTAAAAAAAAATGTTGCTCTCTCACCACGAGTACTTTCAAAGGTCACATAATTGATCACCCAGGTTTTAGAGACCACTTTGTCTTTTAATAATGCAGAAATCTTGTTAATCTATCATTAGAAGAGTAAAAACATCTTTAAAAACTCGCGTGCCTTCCAGTAGAGCGCTTTGAAAGTAATGGAGGTGCAGCGCCGTAGCGTTTAAGAATATGGCCCTAAATCCCACACATCATCACCCCATTCACATGCGTCCCTTATCGCTATTCCCTAAAAGCATGTCTATATTCATTAACATGCAACGTGGAGACTAATTTTCTGTTCTAGTTACGATCATACTTTTCACTCACGGCGCTGTCCATCTCGCGTGTCATATCACCAACTCCCGTACCGCGTTCATATGCCTGGTTGCAGAGAACGGACGGCTGAGGAAGGATTGATGGGGGACTACACTAACCTCCATCAACCCCGCAAGTCAGGTGCGGCGACAGGTGAAGCGGCCGGCCAGGTATGACTAATTATATGCATCCACGCGGTACTTTCACATCTGCTTCACGCAATTCCTTAGTTCGTGTTCAAGATAAAAGGGAGATGAAGAACATTCTGTCCTTTCTTCTCCCCCACTTTAAACTCTTTCTCGGGTTTTAAGAAGTTGCGAAATACCTAATATAAAGTTGAGGTATTTAAAGTTTAGAAACTCCTCGATCGTCTTTGAAACGGAGAAGAGGATCAGATACAAAGTGGTAATAAAACAAGGAAGTGGAAAAGGAAGACGATAACGAGAAGAGGAGGAGGAGGAGGAGGAGGAGGAGGTGGTGGTGGATGAGGAGGCGGAGGAGGAGGGGACCCAAACACTATACGTGATGCACAATGGAAGTTCACTGGGTCATGAGGCCTCAGGGGAGAGATACTATTAAAGGTGAGAGCAGGTGTTTAAAAGTAAAGAACAGAGGTGGTGAAAAAAAATGTGTGTGTGAGCAAGACCAGGTGCCGTCTTAAAGGAGCTCGCGTGTATGTCTTAATTATGTAAAAATACCTCACTAGGGGTGGTGGTGGTGGTGGTGGTGGTGGTGGTGGTGGTGTGTGTGTGTGTGTGTGTGTGTGTGTGTGTGTGTGTGTGTGTGTGTGTGTGTGTGTGTGTGTGTGTGTGTGTGTGTGTGTGTGTGTGTGTGTGTGTTAACTCTTGAAATGTAGAGAACAGGAAAGTATGAATTAAATAAAAGGAAATGAGTGAAGGAAAGAAAAAAAAGGAAAACAACAAATTAGTTGTCGAGTTAATAAACATATATAAAAATGTATTTGAATTGCACAAGTAAGGAAAAATGAAGGTTTAAAACGAAGAAAACGAAGAAAATAAACAAAAAGGAAAGAAAAAGTAAGAAGTGAAGGAAGGAAGGAAAGAAGGAAAGAAAAAAATATATATAGATTAATAAGTGAGTTCAATAAAATATGGAAAAAAAGAAAATAGAAGGAAAAAATGTCCATAAGCCTTAAAAATGTTGTAAGAAATTTAATAACAAAAAAGTTATACGGATAGTGGTGATGGTGGTGATGGTGGCGATGGTGGTGATGGTGGTGGTGGTGATGGTGGTGGTGGTGGTGGGTGTAATTTCCTGTGCAGTGTGCGTGCATGTGTTGGTTTTCGGTGTGTAATGACGCTGTAATTGCTCCTCCTCACAGTAATTAATCACACACACTCATAGGAACTACCTCGTTGACTGAAATGAATGGAGGCGCCACCACCAGATCCACAACATTACCCGACTCACAAATGCTCTCATATGTTCCTCAATAGCACATTCCATACCCCGAGCAGGAAAGGAAGTGGAAGTATATATAAAGAAACTCGTACTTAAGACTACAAAACGCCCATTAAGTTCCATCATTAATAATAAGACAGAAAAATACATGTAATTGTCTCTATGAAATATTTCCCTCCCTTCCTTCACCTTATATTTTATTATCGAGAAAAGAAATATGATGGATAACGCTTTTTCTCTACTTAAATATGCTTAACTTATGTGACCCAACCTTATCTTACATTATCGTACCTAACTGAACCTAACTTAACTTCATATTAACCTAGCTACACACACACACGCACACGCACACACACACACACACACACACACACACACACACAAGTTTCGGTTCGCCAAGAATGTGAGGGTACAAGCGGATGTTTCTCTGATAAATTACACTTCGAAAACATTCTGCTGACGAGCATTCCGGCGGCCGAGTTTAACAGAGAATATTAAAAGTGACGGATTTTTCCCTCCCATAGACAGAGACGAAGAGGAATTGATGAGGAAAAGTACAGATATAGAGTAACAGTGCATCCAAAGACATCACAACACACACACACACACACACACACACACACACACGTTAGTTTTTTCCCCTATAAAGAATAAACGCAGATTATTTCATTGACACTTTTCGATTGCAAACAAGATATGACATTCCAATTACAACAGTTGTCTCTACATCAACAGTAAAAAATAATAAAAAAAAACTCAATATCATTCCCAAATAAATAAATAAAAGAATAACAACAAAACCTCAACAATAAGAACCTGAAGCTTACCTTACTTGCTCACTCAACTAAACAATAAATAAATAAATAAATAAATACATTAAAAGGCAAAAATCTAGAGTTGATACAGGTGTTCTCTCCTTTACATTATCCTCTTTGCTCGCACACACAGCATCCCAACCCACCACTCCCTCATCCTCCTACCCTCAGCCTCCACAAACCTCCTGACGGCCGCTATTTTCCTCCCTCACGACCCCAGCCAGTGAGAAAAAAAAGAAGCAATGAATAATAAACTGGACTGGTGAGGCGCCGCGTATATGTGGGGATAAACTCTCTCCTTCTGTTCTCTTACCTCTTCCTCCCATCCGTTCCTCTTCAATACAACGCACACAGGCAGTCTCTCTTCTCTTCTCTCTCTCTCTCTCTCTCTCTCTCTCTCTCTCTCTCTCTCTCTCTCTCTCTCTCTCTCTCTCTTGCTGACAGCCACTAGCTTTTTTTTTTAAGGATTATCCACGATCTATTAGTATTTTCAAAGCGTGGCATCTCTAAACACTATTTATGTAATTATGTCTTTCTTTCTTCCCTGTTCAACATTTTTTTTTATTTTCATATTTCTGCTTTTTTAATGTTTTATTGTTTACAAAGTATTTATGAGTCTTATGTTGCAATAAGATACATATGATCTCTCTCTCTCTCTCTCTCTCTCTCTCTCTCTCTCTCTCTCTCTCTCTCTCTCTCTCTCTCTCTCTCTCTCTCTCTCTCTCTCTCTCCATCTATATTGGCGGGTTCCAGACCTATTCGGTAACTCCCTTGCCGGTGTTAAAGAGAGTAATCTATTTCAATATTGGCAACGACTCCCAAACGGTTTTCAGTATTTCACAGTTCTCCACCCCACAAACTGCATGGGTTTCTTCCTCACACTCACTAAATTGCCGAGACTTTACACATTTCTGACTTGAGATGACGGCCTTCTGATCCCTCATAAGCCTCAGAGTTTATAGTGTGAGTACCCCTTTGGTTTTCCTGCGACGCTGAACTTCATGGGTCTCTTTCTCTCACTAAATCACTGACTTTCTACCCATAATTCTGAACCAAACGTACCCTTGAATCGGCTTTGAATGGGCCTTATATTTTCCAGCAACCGAAGAAGGACAGTGATTCGTAGAGCTTCAAGGATTTCTTTCTCTTATAAAATAACTATAATATCTATGCATTAATACGATTCATCCTATAAAACTTTCTTAGCCTGCGATTTAACACTTCTATTTAAAAACATTCAAGGAAACATTATTGACCGATACGTTTCATATATATTTTTTTTATCTTATTTTTTCTTTTTTACGCGGTTATGAATTTACGTTACTATTTTGACCATCTTTCAGTCAACATTTCTTGTACGAATATTTTTTGTATCTTAAATTTCCTTAAAATAGCAACAAGACCACCTTCTCTTGCTACACCAATAAGTTACACTTTTCTTTCTGATTTTACTTGAAGTGTCTGCAATCCATTTTTTCAGGGTAAAATAAAGCTCTTACTCCTTTTTCACATGACAAGAGACGGAGCTGTGGAGGAAAGGTTCACAAAGCCATATTAAACGCTTGGAGCCATGCAAGTTTACCCAGTGCAAGTGGAAATGTTCAGTTACACGAGGCAGCAAGGCACGCATGTTTGAATAGCATGACTGTGTGCATGGTGAGTGAAGGGGGAGTGAATGAACAGCATATAAAGGTGGCAAGCTATTCCCAGTTCCGTGTGTGTATATAACGGGCCACAGTACAAAGTCAGTAAGGCAATAGAGTCCACGCCACGTCCTCAACGGGTCCAAGTTTAGTCTCTCGCGTTGCACTCAGGATATGAAGTCAAGATGAAGAGCGAGAGAGCACGGGAAGTGAGAACGGGCTGAGAGCACGGAAGGCGAGGACGAGGAGAGGGCGAACTATGAGAGGAATAAGGGAGAGAAGATTAATGAAGGCAGTGTAAGAGCAGGCTGCGAGATATAATGAATGGAGGAGGTAGGACGGAGGAAAGGGTGGGAGGTTTAAGGAAGGAGGAAGGAAGGAAGGAGTCCATGTGGAGCAACTGAGAAACGCGAAGGACACGGTGTAATATCCTTGTAGAAGTAAATGGAAGAAAGGAAGAATAAACTGAATAAAGAAAGAAAAGACGGAAAGATATGAATTATGGGAAAAACGTTTCATTCAATTGAAAAACGTTTTATTGAGAGAAAAATGTTCTTATCGGTAATGTAATTTTTCCACCTCTCTCCTTTCCTCATTTTGAAGTTGGTGGCTTTAAAATGCATTCAGGTCGCGATGTCGGCAGCAAGAAAATAATGCAACGTGAGGACAGACAAAACTCGTCACATCAAAGCCTCGGTCACACAGAGAAAGCAGCTTGTCAGTGTTGATATCCTGCGATGTCTCTTCAGTAGTGAGGCAAGTGAGATTAAAAAAAGAGAGTAATTGAACATATAAAAAACTTCACCACCCTTCTTAACATTAACACACACACACACACACACACACACACACACAGCTACTAAAGGAGTTTGTCTCGCCGAGTCGTCGCCGCCACACACACTGAAGACTCTCATCACTCCTTCGTCAGAGAGAGAGTGCTTCTGTCCATCACTGTTTGCCAGACTACGAGCCGCCGACGCTGGGACACGACGATGTCTAACTTCCCTAACTTCATTTAGCTGAGGAAGAAAGAGGAAGGAGGAGAAGAGAGAAAAAAAAGGGGTAAGGAGGGAGAAGGAGAAGATGAGGGAGGAATGGAGAGGAATGAGTAGGGAGAGGCAGGATGGTGGGGAGGGGGGGAACAAGGGAGAAAGTAAAGAAAGGGGAATGAAGGGAGATGAAAGGGAATGCAGAGGAAATGCTAAGACGCAGTGAAAGCCCCAAGTAAGTTACATATACATTTTTTTGTATTT
>CM035180.1:10703338-10713599 GCA_020233015.1 Callinectes sapidus
AACTCCCTGCCTGCTGCCTGCTTCTATATTTCCTCCAGCCCTTTGTCGTAAAACTGTTTGGAGTTCAGAATTGATATTAACTTACGTATCATAACTTGTCTGACCTTTTACATGAAGTTATTTATTAATTCTACTGGTAAACTCTGCAACTCCCTGTCTGTCTGTCTGTCTGTCTGTCAGTCTGTCTGTGTATATCCTACCTCTCACACAAACTGTTTCAAGAGGGAAGTTTCAAGACACTTCTCTCAAATAATGGATTTATTCATTTTTTTTATTCAGTGTACTCTTTTAGATTGTTACCTTCTGCGCAACCTTTGTGTATTTATTTATTTGTTTGTTTGTTTGTTTGTTTATTTATTTATTTGGATACCTTTGTTGGTGTAGTGAGATGTGTTAGAATTCTTATTGTTAACTCGTGTAGTCACTTACCTAACATAACATAACATAACCTATGGGACTTGTTTTATGGATTTTCTTACCTTAACTACTTGTATATATTAGAATTATTTTTTTATTATCTAATCTAAACTATCCAATAAGCTTTCGTACCACTACATACCTAACCTGACCTAACCTAACCTAACGTATGGAAGGTATTAACTCAACCCAACCTATGTAATTATCTAAACTAACCTTGCAAAAAAAAAAAATCTAACATGTAATAATCTAACTAAGCTAAATAACGTAAATCATGCAGAGAATCTAATCTAATCCATGTAATTATCTAAAGTAACGTAAATAACCTAAACCATGCAGTGAATCTAATCTAACCTATATAATTATCTAACCTAACCTAACCTAACCTATGTAATTATTTGAACTAACCTAACCTAACCTATGTAATTATCTAAACTATCCTAACCTAAACCATGTAAAATATCTAATCTAACTTATGTAATTACCGTTTGTAGCATTGCGTAACCTAACCTAGCCTAACCTAACCAAACCATGCAAGAAATAGTATTAGTACGTAACGGTAATTAAACACAAACAATGACTAATCTTTCGTACGTGTCATCTTCAGAAGCAAAAGTTTTAAGTGGTCAGGAAAAAGATTTGCAGATAAGCAGAGGAAGATAGCGAAGATTAGCAGATGGTGGTGGTGGAGGTGATGGTGATGATGATGATGATGATGATTCCTCTTTCCTCTGGTTTAATATGGCCGAGTGTCGCATTAATTGAGAAAGTTGGTGCTGTTTATTCTGGCGTGTTCCAAAGTTCGCGTGTTCCCATTCAGTTTAGAAAAAAAAAAAAAAAAAAAAAAGGAAAAGAGAGAGAAAAAAAATGAAAAAAATAACTTGTTTGTTTTCATATTTTTGTGTTATTAATGAGAGAGAGAGAGAGAGAGAGAGAGAGAGAGAGAGAGAGAGAGAGAGAGAGAGAGAGAGAGAGAGAGAGAGAGAGAGAGAGAGAGAGAGAGAGATTTCATTAGTGCCTCTCGTTTTTTTTTTTTTTTCAATGTATCTATTCATTTTTTTTATATCAGCGCCACTACACACATAAATGAAAAGGAAACGATTTATCGCCCTATATTCCTACATTTCACTATACCTGCACTTCTTTCCATATTTTCTCCTTTTCATTTTCCTCACAGCACATATTTCTTTTCGCCTTTCCTTCAATTCCTTTTGTTTCCTCTCCTTGTCCTCAATTTCTTTTCCCTCACGACACATTTATTGGTTCAGCTTCTCTGTGACACTCTACTCCTTCGTTCTATTTTTTCCCTTCTTTTTTTTTATCACGCCTTCCCTTCCTCTGGTGCCCTCTGTCCCTCTTTTTTAATCGGTTCCCTTCTGCCTCTCCCTCTGCACCTCCTGCTGTGTCCGGCTCCAGGTGTGTCTGATGTCTATAGAAAGCTGTCACCGGCACTAGACTCACTGGTGCTGCTGACGCCATCCTCCTGACACCTTATACAACGACACACTCTCTGCCTTTCTCTCTCTCTCCTTCTCGCCTGACGGTTTCGTGTGGTGTGTTGGGATTTCCTCGTGCTTTCCTTTGAGCTTGGCTGTCTGGTATTAATTCTGCTACATGAGTGTTTTTCTTTTGGTTTTCTTTTATTTTTAATTTGATGAAGAAATGAGTGACTGTTTCTTTCTTTTTGTTTGTTAGTCTGTCTGTCTGTCTGTCTGTCTATCTGTCTGTCTGTCACATTTTTTTGTACAGTATTGTATGTATATTATTACCAAATTTTACCTTGTTTATCACTTTTCATTCATCTCGGTGTTTCTTCTACAAAATTAAAAAAGTATGAAAATATAATATTTTACTAGTATTTTCTTATTCACAAATCTATTCACATTCCTAACTTCACTAGATATTCGTTGGCACTGCTCTGTTCTGATTCTATCTGATATTATTCCCGCCTATTTTAGTTTCATTCTATTTCATTTCTTTTTACCAGACCATCTGTATGTGTAACCACTCACCAAGGCACACACACACACACACACACACACACACACACACACAGACACACACACACACACACACACACACACACACACACACACACACACACACACACTACATGGACCACACCAACATCAGCATACACCACCCACAAACACCGCGTATAAACCACCCCAGCAAACCTTCACGCTCCAACACATAAGAGCAAGCTAAAAACAAATGAAAAAAAAAAAAAAAAAAACGAAAAATGAGTCAAAAAAAGAGAGGAAAAAAAGAGACATCCACACGCTCGCACATCCCGGCCGCCCTCTGATCTCCAACCCACGTCTTTTCTCGCGCGCTTCTATATATATTACACGTCCACTTCGTTGGGAGTGAACTGGATCGTCTGCTCGTAAAAATTTCCTCTCTTTCGACGTTTGGTAGATGGATGAGGAGAATCCAATGGTCTTTATCACATTTTAAAGAGATTGGGAACGTAACCGATCGCTAAAGAGGAGAAAATAGAAGATTTATCGTGAAATCTTGTCTACAGAGGGAAGAATAGAGGGGGGAAGGGGAGGAGGGGACATTGAGGGGGTGGGGGGGAGGGGAGAGAAGAAGTGTGACGAAAGAGTGTAGAGAAGTTTTTTTGGGGGAGTTAGGAGGAGCTGTAAAGGAGATTGAAGCAGAAGGAGAAGAGAGAGCAAAGGAGGTGTTGGGAAAGGCGGGTGGGAAAGATTAGATTTTGTCGGGAAAAAGGTTGAAGGTTGAAAGATTTGCTCCCGTTATTGATCTCCATAGTTCCTCTCTCTCTCTCTCTCTCTCTCTCTCTCTCTCTCTCTCTCTCTCTCTCTCTCTCTCTCTCTCTCTCTCTCTCTCCTGCATATGAGATTCTTAATCCCCACCTCCTGCCTCAATTCCACTTTCCTTCATATTACTTTTCATCTCCCTTCCCTTCTGTTCCCTTCTCTTTCATTCTGTCATTTCTACCTTCCTTCCCTCTTTTTCTTCCTCCCTTTTCTCGCCTTCCTTCACTGCTTACATTATAGCACCGCGCACGTTGGTGGCCACATAAATACGTAATAAATGATACAAACAAGGAATTCCGTGGCCATAAATTCCTGGCGTTTCCTTGTCGACTTCGTAATATTCCTTTGTGTCCGGCGAATCTCTATCAGCGTGACGTCGCCCTCCGGAGAAATATAGAGTAATCAGCGTGTGACAATTGCTCACACCTTTGTACGAAGAGACAGGTGAGGCAGGCTCGTTATTTTCCTCAGGCAGGGAAGTTATAATGCAGAGGATCAGGGAGGAGGAGGGGGAGGAAGGGGCACTGGCTGGCTTTAGGAAGATGACAGAGTTCTTGGTGGTTGAAGGTTGTGTAATGTTCGGTATTGTGTTGGTAGGTTTGGTTAGAGTTTTGATTTGTTGGGTGTTGTTACGTGATGTTATGGTGTGTGGTGGTGTGTTATTTATGGTGTATGATGGTGTGTTGCTTTAGCTTGCATTTTGTGTTAGGTTATGTGATTGTAATGTTTTGCCATGTTATGTTGTGTTATGTTATGTTGGGTTGGTTGAGGTAATGTTATGTTACATGATGATATTTTAGTTCATATTATTATGCCATGTTATGTTATGTAATATTAGGTTTGGCTAATAAGGCTAAGTAATGTAGTGTGAATTTGATCAGTTATGTTATATTAGGTAAGGTTAGCTAATATCGAGGAGTGGTTCTTTGAATATGTAAGGCTTAAATAATAAATAGGCGGTATTTTTCTTGGTGTTCATGATTCACAAATTTTATAAATGTTCTGGGTTATTCTGCAGTTACTATTCTTACTAATAACCTTTCTTTTATTTTTTTGTTTCTGTTATATTCCTTTTATAGAAACTTGCATCGTTTCTGATTCTCTCTCTCTCTCTCTCTCTCTCTCTCTCTCTCTCTCTCTCTCTCTCTCTCTCTCTCTCTCTCTCTCTCTCTCTCTCTCTCTCTCTCTCTCTCACGTAAAAACAGAAAAATAAGGGTAAAAAATTCTTTCTATTTCTGGGTGAAACATAAATGAAAAATGGAGAAGTAAAAATAGGGTTCCCTGATATTTTAGATCTTTTTTTTCTTTCTTGTTTAAACGTATGTAAAAGAAAAAAAAATAAGTCAGTTTTGCAAGCATACAGAATAACATGAAATAAAGTAAGGCTTTAGGTAAATTTTGTGTTCGCAGTTTATACCTTCAGTTACCAAGTTATTCTGTCGTCAGTTACTCGGGCATTCAGTGATTTGATCAGTCAATCTGTCAGGTGTTCATGCAGTGCTTTGTGTGTGTCCAAATTACTGTTACCTGGTTGGACAATGGTTCTTTGTAGGTGAAGGTATTTGGTTGGTACACAATAGTAGTAGTAGTAGTAGTAGTAGTAGTAGTACAAATAGTAACACCAAGAACAACAGCAATGATGATATTTTAAAAGTTGTTACGATTGTTACAGTCTTACTAATAATACTGTTGTTGCTTCTGCTGCTGCTGCTACTACTACTACTACTACTACTACTACTACTACTACTACTACTACTACTACTACTACTACTACTACTACTACTACTACTACTACTATTGCTACTGCTACTGCTACTATATTATCTAATAATAATAATAATAATAATAATAATAATAATAATAATAATAATAATAATAATAATGTCAATAAAAATGCCATCAACACCACAACCACTAACAACAACAACAACAACAACAACAACAACAGCAACAACAATGTAACAATATATCACACCAATCTTTGCAATAAACTTAATAACTTCATCACCATGACCACCACCACCACCACCACCACCACCACCACCACCACCACCACCACCAGTAGCAGCAGCAGCAGCAGCAGCAGCAGCAGCAATAAACCTTCCCATCCCGTCTCGCATTTTTCCTTTATGTGTCTCACCGTGTCCAGCTGTGTCGCCTTTTTGCATGCCACGCTCGTCCCCTTGCCCTCGCTCCCTGCCTCCCTGTGACTCTGCTTACCCATTGGGGGAGCTAAGCAAGAAATTTCCTCAGCTTGTAACATCAGAATCTTGCTTGACAGTGGTGGTGGTGGTGGTGGTGGTGATGGTGGTGGTGGTGGTGGTAGGAAATTGCTTCAGAAAGGATGTTTGCAATATTTGGGGATTTGTGTTGTGAATTTCGTCAGTATGGGAAATGGCGGTTTAGGTAAATAGGTTTGTAAACGATGGAATTGGGTTGTCATAGTGGTGGTGGTGGTGGTGGTGGTGGTGGTGGTGGTGGTGGTGGTGGTAGTGGTAAGATATAAATAGTATGTAAATATAAGACATTTTCATCCATTTTGAAAGCATGAGTTGTAAATCTCTTCAGTAGGGACAATGAGGACATGGGAATTTTAGTGAAGGGCTTGTGTTGTGATGGTGGTCTTGTTGATATAAGAAGTAAAGAAGTTAAAGACATTTTTATGTATTTTTAGCGAAATAAATTATCATAGAGATGTGTTATGGTGGTGTTGTCGGTAAGTAATTAATATGTAGATGGTTTTGAAGTACGGAACATCTAAAATCTTAAATCCTTTGAGGATATTAATAATGTAATATTCCCTCAGTAGGTGGTATGATGAAGATAAAGAGACATCACTGAAAGTCAAGTTGTGGTTGTAGTGCTATACAATTGTAATGTTTCATGTAACAATTCTCTTTAATAAGTTCATATTTGATTAGCTATCGCATAATTGGTTTGCATTGTAAGTTGTACTTTATCATAGTCATATACTTTTTAGCATTAATATATAATTTTAGATGTTTTATTTCTTATTTGCATAATGATCAACTGAACAGATATTCATAATTCATAAAATGATAAGAATAATCATTATTTTCATATATTCCTTATTTCAAAGGTATATTTTGAATGTGATCCACTTCTTCTTTGATAGAAAATTGTTTTTTTGTATTTTTGTATTTTCGTTTTCCTTTTACCTATATTTGATCTTTTACCCTTTTTACTGTTCTTTTCTTTCCTTTTTTATTTCTCTATCGTGTGAGTTGCTTTTATAAGTTTTCTTTCTTTCCTTTTTTGGTGTTTTTAAAGTTTGTCATCGACATATGAAGTTTTCTTTCATACACCTACGTAAGGGGAGTATTTCCTTTTTTTAATCTCTCTCTCTCTCTCTCTCTCTCTCTCTCTCTCTCTCTCTCTCTCTCTCTCTCTCTCTCTCTCTCTCTCTCTCTCTCTCTCTCTCTTCCGCCACTTCATTCTTTACACGTTGAATATTAAAGAACCGCTAGAGAACCGCCATCTTTAAAGGGGATCTTGATGGGGCTACGTGGGACTTCAAAGGGGCTTCAAAGGGGCGGCATGGGAGGGAGGAGGGGGGAGGCGTACCACCATCACCTTCACTTCGCATTTTTCACAGTGCGGTCATTCATCACACACTAAGTGGACAGGTGGCCTCAATATTCTTAGGTAGGCTTGTCCTCTTCCTCCCCCTCCTATACCTTATTCCTTCCTGCTCTCTCTCTCTCTCTCTCTCTCTCTCTCTCTCTCTCTCTCTCTCTCTCTCTCTCTCTCTCTCTCTCTCTCTCTCTCTCTCTCTCGTTTTTTTCTTTTTAATGGTTATGGAGCCATTTTGTTTTTTTTCTTCATGCGACATCGTTTTAATATTGTCTTGTTTTTTTAACGATATATTTTCCATAGTTCTGGATTTTTTATTTCCTTTTCCTTTGGAGGTTTGTTGATTTTCAGACAAACTTTCTCTTTCCATTTACCTTTCATCTCCTTCTCTCCTCCTCTTCTTTTCACTTCTCCTCATCCGCAGGTCCTGCTCCTCCTTCTCCTCTTCCTCTTTTTCCTCCTTTATCCCTTTACGCAACTTCTGTTCATTTACTTCTTCATCTCCCCTTTTACCAAACTCCTCTTTCTCCTCCTCCTCCGCTTTCACTTCCTCCTGCTCGTCTATCATTTACCTAACTTGTTTTCCTCGTCTTTTTCCCTTCTTTTCTATATTCTAACTTCTCCTCCTTTACCACCTCTACTAAATCCTCCTTCTCTTTGTCGCCTTTATATAATATTTCTCCATTCTCCTCTTTCCCCCTTTCTTTCACCATACACTTTCTTTTCGTCTAACACCACACCCCAAATTTCCTGTCCTACCTCTTTTACTTTTCCCATACACTTCCTTCTCTACCACCACCACCACCACCACCACAACCACTACCGCCACCACCACTACTACTACCTTCTCCTCTTCCTCTTGGCCTTGGACTGGAGTTAGTGGCCTGCAAACCTGAAGGGAGTTTTACAGCACAAGTTGAGGGTGTGTCGCCGCGTGGACTCACACTCCTCACAGCTTAATTCCATTTGGGGAGGCGAGCGGGCCGGGCATCGAGGCGTCAATTTATTTCTCCAATTATAAGTTTGGACTTTGTGGGCAGCGATTCATGCCAAAACTTTACCCCCGGCGCCTGGCGATGCTTGTGTGTGCTGGGGGGAAGAGGGCCTGCTGTTCAGTGGGGCTATTTTCATGTTAACTCTAGCTTTTTGTTGTTGTTGTTGTTGTTGTTGTTGTTGTTGTTGTTGTTGTTGTGGTGGTGGTGGTGGTGGTGGTGGTGGTGGTGGTAGTAACTGATATAGATTGTGATAGCAGATGGTGATGGAAATGGTTGTCTTATTATTATTATTATTATTATTATTATTATTATTATTATTATTAGTAGTAGTAGTAGTAGTAGTAGTAGTAGTAGTAGTAGTAGTAGTAGTAGTAGTATCAGCAACAACACCGATAATAGGAGTAAAAGAGTGTTTTTTTTTTTTTATAGTAGTAGTAAAAGTAGGTGCTGGTATTGCTGCATTAACAACAAAACCATCAACACAAACCTAAACAACGAAACACAAACCAAAACCAGAAAAAATAAATAAAATAAGAAGAAAGTAAAATATAGATTAAACAAAACAACAATAACAAGAACAAAACAACGACACTGCATTACTCTAATCCACGATACATTCCAATAAAAAAGGAGAAAAAAATAGTAATATCTTCCCCCGACTAACTTCTCCCATAATTACACACTTCAGCGAATATTAAGGGGGGCGAAAGTTTCAATGGAATATAAAGCAATATTTACTATCTAAAGTCAATTAACTTCACTAATTATCCACAGGTGGTGCTCTGTATCCCAAGGTGTGTCCTCCTTTTTGTCCCTCTCCCTCTCTGTTATAATGTGCACTAATATTCTTTTGATTATTGTGAATGATACTGGTGTGAGCTGATGGTGTTTTAAAGTACGTGTTTTGTGATTCAAGCTTCATTACGAAATTGGTTATGTATACTCTCACTCTCTCTCTCTCTCTCTCTCTCTCTCTCTCTCTCTCTCTCTCTCTCTCTCTCTCTCTCTTTTCCCCGCTTTAATTCACCTTTTCTCTTCCTTGCGCACTTTTCAATGGGATAAAGGAACCAATCTTTCTTTTCTTTTCTTTTTTTTCCATTCCTTGTCTTTCCTCTCTCGTCGTCCCTTTGTAATTCTCCGTTCCTATGTCTTTTTCTGCTCTCTCTCTCTCTCTCTCTCTCTCTCTCTCTCTCTCTCTCTCTCTCTCTCTCTCTCTCTCTCTCTCTCTCTCTCTCTCTCTCTCTCTCTGATTCAGTCCCCCTTCCATAGTAGCTCCATTTTCTATGACCTGGTTGAGATGGGACAGTCAATTTGCTTTTTTTATTATTCCACCCTCTCTTTTTTTCTTTTTTTTTGTCTCTATGGTCCAATTAAGCTTTTCTTTTATCATTCCAGATTTCAAAGAGAGATACAGTTCTTATTTCCTTCATTTTTGTTTCTGTACGTGTATGAATTTTTATGATTATTTAATGTTCATAAGTAAAATCGAGAGAGAGCGAGAGAGAGGAGAGAGGGAGAGAGAGGAGGGAGGGAGGGAGAGAGTGCAAGAGTCATTACCATAAGACGGTATTGAGCGCCTGAAGCTAATAGGAGGGGGATTTAGCAGGCTTTCCCTTGGTGCTTCACTTGGCTGGCGGTGGTGGTGGTGGTGGTGGTGGTAGTGGTGGTGTTACTGTTGTATTAGTGTTAGTGGTAATGAAGGTGGTGGTGTTTGTCTTTTATTTGCTGATGTTGCTTCTTTGTGACGGAGTTGCCTTGTGTGTTTTGTTTTTGTTCTGTTTTAATGTTGTTCGTTACTGTGATGGTGTTGAACGTGTTATTATTATTATTATTATTATTATTATTATTATTATTATTATTATTATTATTATTATTATTATTATTATTATTATTATCATTACCACCATCATCATCATCATCATCATCATCATCATCATTACCATCATCATCATCATCATCATCATCATTAGCAGCAGCAGTAGTAGTAGTAGTAGTAGTAGTAGTAGTAGTAGTAGTAGTAGTAGTAGCGGCAGCAACAATAACAACAACAGCAGTAGCAGTAGCAGTAGTACCAATAGTAGCTGTAGTATCTTATCGCCACCACCAATATCACCACCACCACTACTCTCACTACCACCACCACCACCACCACTACCACTACCCTCACCACCACCATCACCACCACCACCACCACCACCACCACCACCACCACCACCACCACCACCACCACCACCACTACCACCACCACCACCACAAGGAGACAAGATGCAGATGGGTGGGTCAGTAAGTCATCCTCAGCAACACCAGTGACCCACAACTCCCCTTGAATTATAATCAATACACATTTGTTTTAATTATGGCCGGTTTCCTGAGTTTAGGTGGGTGCGTGCGTGTGTGCGGCCCGTGATGCATCAGGGAGAGAGAGAGAGAGAGAGAGAGAGAGAGAGAGAGAGAGAGAGAGAGAGAGAG
>CM035180.1:10715591-10729795 GCA_020233015.1 Callinectes sapidus
GGTGAACAATGGAGTGGAGACATTGATTCACTGGTGCTTTGTGTATTTGCTTGTGTTTGACATGGATCACGTAGTCTTGTGTCTGCTGAAGTGGATTAAGTTGCTGCAGTCACTTTCATTGGTCAATATTGCAAGTTGTCTTGTATACTGACAGTCTCTTTCCATATTGCAACCATTGATATACCGTTTGGAGATCAGATGACATTAACCCCTCCAGTACTGGGACGCTTTTTTATATTCATTTTGCTTATTATTTGGTGATTTTTATATAGCTTCAGAAAATTATGTGAGGATTGAATTGTACACACTGGCCATTAATCTTCTGACCTGCATAGACCCTTCCTAATGTCAATGAAATATTCTGAACATATCCAAAACTCGTGCTAAAAATGTGTCCCAGTACTGAAAACGATAAAGGGAAAGTAAACACGTAGAAAGGAATACGTTAAGTGACTCAAATATCCACTACAATTACAATTTCTCGTATAGTCTTCAGAGTCAATTGATTTGTTACCGTTCGTGCGCTCTTCCTCAAATTATACTGTTTTAATTAAGGTTATATGCATCGCCACTCCTCTCGAAGGATTTGCAGAATGAAGAGAGGAGGAGGAAGAGTAGGAAGAGGATTAGAAGGGCTGTAAGATCTTTGTTGTTCCCGCTTGTTGGCTCAGCACAGCAGTGTTTGATCCTGTTTAACGTGACCTCATTATCAGGAAAGCCCATCGCTATTGAAACACAAGTGGCTCTCTCTCTCTCTCTCTCTCTCTCTCTCTCTCTCTCTCTCTCTCTCTCTCTCTCTTCTTCATGACTTCCATATCTTAAGTTTCTATTTATGATGTTTATTACGAAATCATTATTGTCTCCTACTTTGTTATTTTCATATGATCTCTTGGTTTATTTTTTTCCCGCTCTTTTATATTTTCCCTTGTTTTTATTCACTATTTCTTCTACTTCACCCACCTCTCTTTTTTTGTCGTTTTCATGCATTTTTAAAGTTTTCTTTCCCTTTCTCTACATTTGCTCTTTCCATCTCTTTCTTTTTCCTCGCCTCTCTTTTCTTCCCTCCCCCCGACTTTCTCTACCCTCATTTCCATCAATCCTCTCTTTTCCCCGCCTCCCTCTCCCTCCTTGCTCTCTGGCCATCCATCCCTGATCCTCCAATCCCCTTCTGTGTGCCCTCTCCCTCTCTCCCTGTCTCCCTCCTTCCCTTCCTTCATCACTCCCTGCCTACCCTGGGTCATCGAATTCCAATCTGCCACCCCCTTCACCCCTCTTCCCCCTTCCTCAGTCTCTCTCTCTAGTGTTGCCTTTGAGTCCTTGGTTTGCTACACTGTTTTTAGTCTAGAAAAATACAAGAGAACTTAAGTTATTTTTTCTTTCTTTTTTCTTTTTTTTTACATATCAGAGTCTCCCCCTCCGATACAGGACTTGTTGAGTAAAAATCGTGAAATGCTGCTAGGAATTATTGAGTTGGTGTATGGAGTGTATGCATACGTGAGAGAGGGAGGGACTCGCCTGGAACTCTTTCATTGTTCGCCCACATACGTACGGACGGCGAGGGGTGAAAAATGGCTCAAAATTGTGAGGCAGGGAAGTGAAATTCATAGAGGTTTCAGGGCGGAAGAAAATGTCTCTCATGAATCTGCGGAAATAGAAGAGGAGGAGGGTGAAAAAGAGAGAGATGAGGAGGAGTCGAAAAATGAAGATGAGAAAAAGATAGATTTTAAGAAAGACAAGAAAGATACTCTTTTTTTTCATACTAGTTTCATAGACGAAGCAAAAATAAACTAATGAGATTTACATAACAATTTACATGCATCTAAAGCTCATAGGGACATGTTCTCCTCTCAGCGTGAATTTGCGCAAGTTTGGATACAGGAGACGTAAAATATGTACAGTCTGCTGCAGTAAAACCTGTACCACTCCCAGCAACGTACCACCACCTACCTGACGAAGGCTTGACAAACTCCCTATGTGCCTGAAGCTTCCGCCCACCTGATCTGCTCCACCTGGCCCCCTTCCTTCCATTCTCATAATCAGTGCGTCTCCCCTCGTCTTCCTTACCACCACCATCACCAGCCCCTCTCTTCATCATCCCCCTCCACCTTCCTTATCTTTCCCAGCCACCACACCACTGCTACTGCCACCACTGTCTCATCCACCTCCTCCTACTCCAATTACTTTTTAACCTTTCCCCGAGTCCCCTCCTCTCCCTCCCAATGCACGCCTCCCTCTCTTCCACCATTTCCTCCTTGCCCCAGTTCCTCTCCCCGTCCCATCACTCCAACCACCACAAACATCATCCCCCTCTTCCACCAACTATCTTCCTCCTCTTCTGTCCCTAAATACTGTAACCACTACCTCATATACCGCCTCTATCTCAATTGAATTTCATCTATTATTTCTGCTATTACCGCCTCTATTCCCCCTCTTCGACCTTCACTGCTCCCCGTTTCCTCTTCCTCCTCCACCACCAATCATGGAATGGTCGAGGGTGGACCAGGTGGAGTAGGTTAGATAGATGGAGGCTCAGGTTTAATTTTGAAGGATTTAACCAATCACAGGAAAACAACAACCTTCATTAGGTAGGAGACACTATGAGGTGCTTTATCATACCTGAAGAAAATACATAAACTTGAACAAATATTAACTATAATTCGTACTCAGTCCATTAAAAAAAGAGAGACACTTGCTGTATATATGATGGATTAGTTTAGATCTTACTGCAACTGTCTGTACTTTTCCCTATCAATTTCCATTCCAAACTGTGAAGATCATACAAACATCAATTACTGTATGCTGTCAAACTAATGTGGAGGCGGTGAGACATGTCTTTTGGGCTCAAAACTTGTCATAAGAATGTGTTATTGTGCCGCAGCTTTAATAATTGCTCTGTCTTGGCTCGGGAGGGGGCGTGGGGAGGGCTGGCGTGGCTGTCGCGGGAGGGATGTGATGGGGATGGAGTTGAGAGGAGATGGGGAACGATAAGGCTGGTGGAGTAGGGAAGGGGACAGCCAGATGCGAGTGTGTGTGTGTGTGTGTGTGTGTGTGTTATGTCTAATATTGGTAATGTCTTTTACATATTCTTCTTTCTTCCCATTCTTTAGTTTTCTCTCTTTTCTTTTCCCTTTTTTCATTTTTTTTCTTTTCTTAATTTTTTTTCACTTTCCCCTTGTTTTTTCTTCGCTATGTCCGCCTCCAATTACTGAGTTAAACTGTTATTCACATTGAAGGAAATCATTTTCTCTTTGACCTTCACCTTGCTTCGTTTAGTCTCTTCATTACTGCTTCTATTAATGAACAGAGTTATCTATTGCTCCACTCCTGCTTTCATAATAATCTGTCCATGACCTGCAATTAATTTTGATACCTTCGTTTCACATATTACATTTTATCGACTGTTAATGGATGGCAGATTGTTTGGTATTGTCGTTTTATTATTAGTTATTAACATTAACTTCATTCCCACGAACGTAAGATCACATTTTTTTCTTATTTCCATTACTTTGTATTTTTTCACTTAATGCATTCATCCATATAATAGTACAGTGAAAAATCTCCAATATTTTTGTACCTTTATTAATCGTTGTTTTTATTCTCACGTACTATTCACATGCTCAAGAATCATCATTACTACTTCACCTGTTTCACTTATCACATCTATTCTTCTCATAATCAACTGCAATTTACTTTCCTTATTAATCATTTCCCTGAATTTAGTTTCCATATAAGTATAAACCATTACAAAACATTATCACTATTCCTTCTTCGACATTTCACTCACTACACTTGAAATGCTGCTAATTACTCTCGTTTTAACTTCACATCATTAATCACCATCCTTATCTTTAATCCCAAGTCGGCATAATAATTTTCACCAATCATCATCATAATTTCTCCGTCGGTGTTCCATTTACCACGACTGTCCTGGTGATTATTGCTGGCCATCTTATTTTTCCTCGATTCTTTTTTTTAAGCTCGGCGCACTAATGAGGCATAACAACGTCCTTTGCCCTCCCCTTGGAGCCTTTCCCAGAAGGGCTTAGGGTGCAGACTGGCCGTCAGTAATGGCTTTGGGAGGGACAGAGATAAGAATAGTCTGCATAATCAACCCAGAGAGAGAGAGAGAGAGAGAGAGAGAGAGAGAGAGAGAGAGAGAGAGAGAGAGAGAGAGACTACATAAGTTAAACAAATAAACTTTCGCGTCGTTACGTAGCTGTGAAAAGGACAGGAAAAAAAGACACTTTATACGAGATCTATTGAGAAGAAGAACGAAGAGGAAAGAAGAAAGAGAGAAGTGATAAGGAAAAGAAGAAATGATGAGAGAGAAAATATAGAATAGATAAGAGAGAAAAACACACTTTGTTATGCTGATGCTAAAGTCAATACAGAGGCAGAAAAATAAGAGACTGAAAAAGAATGAATATGATGCATAAAAAAAACAAGTAAAAAATAAACAAAATAAAAGAAAGGAGGAAAAGAAAACAAATCATGAACATTCAGACGAAATAAACAACGACGAAAGAAAAAGAAGAATAGGACGAAGATAAAGAAAAAAATGAGAGACAGAGAGAAAGAGAGAGAGAAAAAAAGAACGACCACCCCATTGACGACAGCAATGAAGACCCACAGGAGGAAGAGGAAGAAGAAGAAGAGGAGGAGGAGGAAGAGGAGAAGTGGAAGAGATCTCGGGGTAAACAAAGGGAGAGTCACGTTTCGGCATCAAGATGAACCCTCCTGGCAAACTTTGCGGGGAGGACAGAAGACCATTTCGTGCCTTCCCATCGACGCCGCGGTGGAGTGGGCGGCTGGCGAAGGTGATTTACGCTTAACGACATGACGCAAACCCTTACCTCAGCCCAGTGTTTATAGGGCGTTCTCTTCCTCTTTCCCCCCAGCTCTGTCGTCATTGCTACCTTGTTGGGGCTGTTCTTTGATTTTTCAGGGTTTTTTTTTGTTTTGTTATTTTTTGTTTGTTTGTTTGTTGATTGATTGACTTGTTTGTTTATTTCATTTTACTTATTACTGTTTGTTTTATTCCTTTTTCTTTGGTTCTATCTCTATATTTTGTTTTATTTTATTTTTTTTATTTATCTATTTTACTTTTTTTTTGGGGGGGGGGAGCGGGTTTATGTGTTTTCGTGTTAGTCTATTTTCTGTTTCACTGTTTGTCTCTCCATCTTTTTTTTTTTTAGTTGTCTCTATTTTCATTAATTAATTTTACATCTCATATGTATCTCTTTCCATGATAAAATGTGTTCATCTCTACGTTTTTTTCATTAATTTCATAACTTATTTACGTTTTATGTTTTAATTTCATTTCAACTGCTCCACTATCAATTTCTTTCTCAATCTCGCACTGAAAAGGAAAAAAATTAAGAAAAAAAAAAATCCCGTTGCATTTAATTTATACACCTGAAGCTCCTCGCCGCACCTGTACAGCTTTAGAATATAATTTCACTTACATCTAAATCACTCTCCATCTGGTATTTAATGGCGAAGATGTTCTGAATTTGCGAGGCGCCGTCTTCCCGCACATCACTCGTATTAATGGCTGGCGAAGGAAGGAAGGGAGGGACAGAGGGAGGAGGGAAGGAAGGAAGGAAGGGAAGGAGGGAGGGATGGAGGGTGGAGGGAAGGAAGGAGGGACAGTTATCGCTAATGCATGAGGGTGTTCGCTTAAGATGGATCTTGAGTGCCAAATATTGGAATGTCTCCTTGCTTCTCCCTTCTCATCTTGTATCGCTTTCATCTTCTTATTCCTCTTCTTCTTCTTCACAATCCTCCTCCTTCTCCTCGTCCTCCTTTTTCCTCCTTCGCCTCCTCTTCCTCTTCCAGCTTCTCCTCCTCCTCCTCCTCCTCTTCCCACTACTACTATTCTTCGTCCTTCTCTTCCATCTCTTTATTCTCCTCTCCATCTTCCCTTTTGCAATTTATTCAGGCTCTTGCTTTCTTGCTTGCTTGTTGTTGTTGTTGTTGTTGTTGTTGTTAATATTCGTACTAATTGCAGTGATGGAAGTGTAAAGGAAAATATTGCTAGAAAATCTATGCCAAACAACTTGTCATCAGTTTTTTTTTTTCATATATATTTCCATGCATCAAGTAAGTTTCAGTCATTCTATTTCCTCAGATATGTTACTTTCTTGTCTCCCTACTTACTTCCCTTCCTTTAATCAGCATTACGTACGCATTCTCTCCACGTCATCTTCCCTCCCTCGCCTCCATTTTCTCTCATATTCCTTCCTTCATCATAACTCCTCTTCATTATAAATTTCAGACCATGATATACATTTAGTCTCTCCCCCAGACTGTATACTCCTCTTCCCTTGTCTCTTTCCCCTGTCTCTTATATCTTCTACTTCCCTCCCTTCCCACCGCTTCCGTGTGCCTCCTTCATGCTGTCCCTCTCCCACCCCCCTTACCCTCCTTCCCCCACACCTGCCTAACTCAGTCCCTTCAGCTTGCACACCTGAATTTACGTGTCTAATCAAGGTGGCTGAGGCAAGAGAGAAGTGAGAGGAGAAAGGGACACAGTAATGCCTACTACGAGGAAGGAAATTACGTGTCCACTAATTGCTTGCGGAGAGGTAGTCGGCAGGGAAGGAAGGGAAAGATGGAAGACAGGGAGGGAGGAGGACAGGCAAGATGCAAAGAGGGTAAAACATGAAAGAAATAAGAAATTGTGGATATCTTTGCATTTTTTGTTTGTTCTTGTTTGTTTGTTTTTCTGTTGTTGTTGTTCTTCTTCTTCTTATTATTATTGTTTGTTTGTTTTTATGTTTTTTGCTGTTGTTGTTCGTTTTGGGTTTGTGTTTATTTGCATGTCTGTTTGTTGTAGTTGCTATTATTTTTGTTCTTTCTTTAGGTTTTACAATAAGTAAAGCTGTATGCGACTTTCCCCACAATTTTGCCAGAATATAAAGAGTGACATGCATACATACATACATACATACATACATATATACATACATACATACATACATACATACATACATACATACATACATACATATATACATAAGCATACATACACATAAACATAGTCAGGGAGTCGGACGACCAGCCGTACAGACTGTCAGACAGATAGTCAGTGTCACACACACACACACACACACACACACACACACACACACACACACACACACACACTCCAGTCAGCTAAACAAACAGACAAACAAACAGATAGACAGAAAACAAATAAACACAGACATTCAGGCAGAAGCTCAAAATAAACACGCAGAGAAACAAAAAGAGATTATATACGACCATAATATCACACATGTATGTGCCATTATATATTTTGCATAAAAGTTAGCTAACATTCGAGGCAAATTGTATATTAATAATACTTTGGAATTCCACGCGAAAAATCCGTGGCTTTAGCTGCTGATGCAATAAAAGTGTTTATGGAGTAATTCGATATTTTTGTTACTTATTGTCTATAGACTAATTCATATAATTTAATATTTTCTTATTACATTTATTGGCTTCGATTTGAAATTGCATACAGATTGACACTACATGACGCTGAAACGTTCATATTACTCCTTGAAGGCATTTTATTTCATTGGATATTTATTTGGCATTGTGATTATGAGGATCAGCTGCATTCTAGATAAACGATTTAAATTATATTATGAGGCTTACTCGTACACGTATACGTGGTTTTATAGGTGCTGTAATTCGTATTAAAAAATCAGTGTTTTATGCTACAAGCGTTTCATGTTTATTAATATTATGGGCAATGTATATAGTTATGAAATATCTGTTTTTTTTTTTTTTTGTTTTTTTTTTTGCTAATAATGTTGAAAATTTATTGATGTAAGAACATTGTAACTCATTCCTATTTTTCTTTTCATTAATATACTTTTTAGTTACCCATATTATTTTTTTACAAACACTCAAAATGATCAGTTGGAAACATTAGTAGAGATGAAAATGGCGGAGTGAGTAGAGTGATCACTTTGCCACGACTCCTTCACTAACTGATTGAATCAATGCCTAAGGGCAGCACTATATCATTTACCTGAGTGCTTCTCTTCCTGCCCGTGAACCTGTCAGGAATTGCCGTGTGACCTCAGATGACCTATGTATGTATGTTATGGTCGGTATTAACACTCAGAGTATTGTAAAAAAAGAAAAAAAAAAAAAGAAGCAAATATGATACAGGGTATTCCTCTATTTGTTCATATTTATACATGTATGCATATAAGTGTATATATATATGTATATATGTGTATATGTATGCACGTACTTATGTATGTATGCATGTATGTATGTATATATCTATGTATTTATGTAGGTACGATTGTATGTGTCTTTCTATTTATTTATATACTGCCCTGGAGTGACCTTCAATAGTCTAGACAAGACGGGAATAACCTCGCCTCTACATCTTACTTCCTATTGCTTAGTCTATTATGCTTTATTGATAGTGCTGGTGAATGGGTGATGGCGACCTGGTTTTGCACTGCCTCTGCCCTTTAAGCAATGTACCTTGTCCGCCTCCTCCCGCTGCATGTGATATGATGTGCTGTGCCTGATAGCATTGTGTTCCTGGGGAGGCATAGCGGTGATGCTGTGAGTGCATGTATAGTGCCTCTGTGTCCTTCAGTGTGGCTGTGTGTGGCTGTGCGGAGCTGTGTGGGTCTCTGTGTGGCTCTGTGTACCTTGGAGCTTGTCAGAGTCATGCGGGTAAGTCGGTATCTCTGTGTCGTCAATCAGTTCCCGTGTCTCCCTTTGTTCCCTGCATTGGTATCTATCGCACCCCCATACCGGCCCAGCAATCCTCTGTCAGCCATATTGGGAGTCGCAGCGTCTCGTGTGTCTGGATGAGGCTTAGGGCCCTATGAGGTGTTTTTATTTCTCAAATTGCTCTTAAATTGTGCGTTTTCAGAAAAATAGTGTAATGAACGAGGCTTCCATATCAGTACAATGTTTCGCCTGCGTCAGCGTTCTGCTCTATTCTCTATACGTAATTTATCTAGTAATATATCTCGGCGCATTCCATCTCCGTATCTTTGGATGCTAGCTCATCTTTTTTCTTTTCATTTTAGATAGATTTTACTGGGCAAGTATTTTGAAATATTTTCTAACACAGTCTTAAACGAGTAGTGAAAATCATGGAATTGTCTGGTTAGTATTTTTGACAAACACGAATGTTTGTTTCTTATTTTTTTGTCTTCTGTGCTTTTATCATTTTACTGTAGAAATCTTTTGGTATTATTAGTGTTTTATTCGTAATACAAACACTTACACCACTACATTTCGTTGATCCTTTCATTTAACTTGCGTACAAATCCTTAGACAACAGTATATGTAACACAAACATACTTTTGATTCTAGGCAATGTCGTATTCAATGAAACTTCCCAGATAACTCCAGATTAGAGTGGAGGACAATACCCTGGGTTAGTGTATCGAAAGGCTATCATATCATCATCAAACTGAGACACTGAGAGGTTGTTTGGCCAATAAGTGTGACTCGATCCCAGCAGCCGAGCAATTTTGAGATAAGGGACTAAAATATATGGCTGAGTATAGCAATTTCAGTGCCGTTCTGGAGGTGAGTGTATTCAGTAATGGTCGAGGGATGACAAGAGGAGATTGGGCAAGTTCGCAGGTTCACGGGGAGTATTTCCTCGGCTGTGCTTCAAAGCCTCAGTTCGCTTCGCCTCTCGTGGGTCAGGAACTCCCAGTGAAGCATCGGAAACTTGGCTCATCATTACTGCAGCCGTGAGTGTTCAGGGATGAAAGGAGGTCGTTTGCAGGAAGGTGGGTGTAGCTCCTGTGTATGGGAAATACGTCTAGTAATACATAGTGGCAGAAAAAATAGTGACTATTAATCAAACTTATAGGAAGGGTATATGGAGGTCAGAAAATTAATGACAAGATTCTGTACTATTTTAATTCCCACATGAGTTTCTGAAACTGTATAGAAACAACAAATAATAAACAGAATAGAAATTAAAATACGTCCCAGTATTGAAGGTGTTAAGTGTGACGTAGACGAAGAACACATTTAAATAGATAGACTCATTGATATATGTAGCACACTTTCCATAATAGTTGAAGGACATAAACATGGAAATCCACACTCTTCACATACATACGTATTTCTACTCCCTTCTAAATCACGGGACGCCAGCCAGCTCAAAGAATAGGACAAAAACATCCACCGAACGTAAGAAATCCGAGAAAAAACACCAGTACTCGCAGCGTTGAGCCTTTAATGTCGCTGACTAACTGAAGCCATTTAGCTGTTCGTCCCCTCCCTCTCACTCTCAGTCCCTCACACCCTCACATACTCTCTCACGCACTCTCCACTTTGCATACCTCGCGCTCAAACGTATTCGGGACTTTATTAACACCCGGAATGATAATGCAGGGAAGCAGCAAAGCGGACCGTCGGGCAAATTAAACAATGCACGCAAACGAAGGCGGCCGGCGAGGATGTAAATGAATGAGTAAAAGGTGGGAGGCTGGGAGGGATTTTCGTAGATTTACTGACGGAATTGGGGCTTCATTCGGTGCGCCAGTGGGGTGAAAATGTATGCTGGTGTCGGCCCGTCCCTTGGCCATGCACGGTGATGCTAAGCGGAGGGAGAAACATGCCAGGGTGTCAGTAATAGTGTTTGTTGGTGATGCTGCTGTCATTTATCTTATTTTGTCATGTTGCGCTCTCTCTCTCTCTCTCTCTCTCTCTCTCTCTCTCTCTCTCTCTCTCCTCTCTCTCTCTCTCTCTCTCTCTCTCTCTCTCTCTCTCTCTCTCTCTCTCTCTCTCTCTCTCTCTCTCTCTCTCTCTCTCTCTCTCTTCATTCTTTTTGTTTTTATTGTCGTGTGTGTGTGTGTGTGTGTGTGTGTGTGTGTGTGTGTGTGTGTGTGTGTGTGTGTCCGTGAATAAGCGGCCCCCGTCACGTCCCGCTACATAACAACACATTCCATTGAGGCAGAAATGCACGCTGCTCAAACTCCAGGAATCGCGGCGCCGCTGAGTGCAATATACTACACTAGTTTTTGTTGCGATGCTACTGTGTTTCCTGCTTTTTACAGACACGAGAGTCCTGCAATGCTGCCTTATACCTTTTTTTCCTCTCTCTCACCTCATTATTTCTTAGTGTTAAGCTTAGAAAAAATTCAAAGAGGGTGATTGTATGTGTATATCTACTAGATGTGTTCTATAGTACTACGGGTTTTGTTGTGAGTTTTGACATATGTAATCCTAATCTTCAAAGGTGTTAAGAATGAATGGAATGGGTTTTATATATTGAACTTGTATGTTTCTTTGTCTTACTGGTACCCTGAAGGCTATAGGTTGTAACAAATGGCGTATTTGTTGTTTTTCAGGTTTTCCTTTCACATATGTACAGTTTTATTTCCGAACTGTTCTTTTTCAAGTGATTTCAAATGAATTATAACGGCATTACGCAGACACACATCCTTTCTGCTTAATGTACCATAGTGATACGCTCATTTTTGTTATTCTTACTACTGTTAAACAAATTTTGAATTGCTAAGGGTGACAAGCTGCCTGACAGACATTTTTTTTTCTCAAACTACCTTCGTTTCAAGCGTTCTTGTGACACGTTTAAATCCTTGAGTGCTGGAAACAAGACTACACTTTCCGAGTACTAGATTTTAATGAGCAAAACTTGAACTAGGAATGTTAAAATGTTTGAGGTGTTGCATCATTCCTTTTGCACCCAATAATGTCTTTCAGCATCACAACATTTCATTAGGTTTAGCGAGTCCCATAAGAGTCGGAAGATTAAAGCTTATCAACTCATCACATGTCACTCTCTCTGTGTCTCCCTACATGCTGGTACACTCTGTCCTTCCCTTAGCCATTGTTAAAAACTTGTTGTAGGTTTTTATTGCAAGTGTTGGGGTTTTCATTTTGTTTTCAGTGGGAGTCTGTGGCTGTCCGGTGTCTAAATGGACAACTTTTGCATACTTTGGTTTACTATGAATTGGGATGGAGAGTGGCCCATATCTAGTGTTTTGACATTGATCAAATTACCTTATAATGTGTTGTCCTTTGGATTTTCCAGCAACAGTGACAGTGATCTATATTTTCTCTTATCCACTTTTTATCCAGTGAAAATACTTCGGCCCTTTTTTTATACCATTTTTATTGAAAAGAGAACTTTTTTACTCTCTCTCTCTCTCTCTCTCTCTCTCTCTCTCTCTCTCTCTCTCTCTCTCTCTCTCTCTCTCTCTCTCTCTCTCTCTCTCTCTCTCAAGTTTATTGTTCTCAGTGCGCACTAAGGAGAAGTAAGTTGTGTAAATATAGTAATAATAGCTGATGCTCGACACATATCATGTCTGCTACCGAAACTGTTCTCCTCATACAATGTAATCTATTCCAAGTTGATGTGTTGTAGTAATTATGTCAGCTACCTTTGCACAAGCGACCATAGGAGACGAGTGTTTATCTTATACCCGTATATCCCGCTGTGCTTTATCATTGCAAAGATAAATACATATAGATTGAACCTTGTCACTTTGCTGCTGGAATAACTAGGAGCAGTAGTATTGTTACATGAGGCTCAGCAATATGGGATGAGGTGCGCGGGTCGGCGTGTTGGCCGCGCTGTACCACCATCTGTTATGCATCACGGTGCTTCGCGTTATTAAACTGCATCGCGTCGTGTTAGCCACGCGCCGCCCCGACCATTTCCGTCCGTCTCGCCGCCGTGTTAGTGCGAGGTGCGTGACGCTTGACAGTAAACACGGCAAACACGACCCATAATTCCTGTGCTCGTGCGGCGCCAGGTGGAATTCACGTTAAAACTCACCTTAATATCAACCGCGGATTAACCCGAGTAAATGTGGCGACGGTATCCATGCAGTGAATGACGCAACGTATCAATCTCAGGACAGCCTTTATAGTTTCTTATTCACAGTTACTAAGATTGTTGGAAAAAAGAAAATTGGTTATAAAGCTGATATTAATCTAAACAAAGGCGACAAGGTGAATTATATCCTCATGGGCACCACACAATTCTTAGAGATACTATTTACGTGACATTAGTGACATAAGGTTTAGTTTTCCAACGAATCATGAAGATGTGATTACAAAAAAAAAATCAAAATAAGTTAAATAAAAGGAGATTAATCTAAGCTAAGGAGAGAAGGTAGTTCAAACATTCCTCCTCAATTCATAGAAATTATTGACAGCAGGTTGGGTGTTGTCCGAATTGTGAAAATATGATGAAAAATCTGCTCCTAGTTAATCTAATGAGCAAAGGAGAGGAACTGAAACATTTAATCTCTTAGAGGTAGTTAGGTGGCATTACCGACAGGAGTGTAGCTTTTGCCGCGAAAAATGAATATCGAATACGTACAGTAAAACAACCACGGACTCAGCCAATCAAGGGAGTAAGCCTTTTAAAGAACATACACAATATCTGAAAGCAATAGAACGGAGCATGGACTTTGAAAGGAACATTAGACTTAAAATAAAAAAAATGTATAAATAAAAAATCAAATCAAATAAACAAAAACCCACATAACATAAGGAAAACCACTAAATTAAACAATACTACTAAGGACAACCCACTCACTTCTCTGGGGACAGTTTGGCGGCATTACAGACACTGATATTGGTCCTGGCGCAGATCATGAGGCTCTGAAGCGCTTACAGACGAATCCCACGCCAGACTGTCCCATCGGGGCTGTGAACGCGGGTCCTGGAGTGCATTGACGGTGTAGTTTCCGGGCTTTACTTCCTGAAAATTAGGTCAATGGAGCCGCTTTTGAGAAACGTACGGAAGCAGCGATGGAAGAGAGGAAGAGGCGGATGAGGAGAACGAAGAGGATGAGGATGAGGATGGCAACGAATACTAGAACAAGGAGAGTAGGAGGAAAACTATCAAAAGGGAAAGGATGAAAACGAGAACGAAGGATAGAACGAAAGAAAAAGGAAAAAGAAGGATCAATAAGGGCAAGGAAGAGAGCAGGAACGAATACCAGAATGAGGGAGAAAAAACGGAAAAGGATTAAAAAAGCAAAGGACAGCAATGGAATTAAGGAAAAATAGGAGGAAAAGAAAGAAGGAAAGAAAGAGAAGGGAAAAGACCAAAGGAATGGAAAGAAAAGAGGAAGACAAGAGTAAGAGAAACGAGGGCAGAGAGAGAGAGAGAGAGAGAGAGAGAGAGAGAGAGAGAGAGAGAGAGAGAGAGAGAGAGAGAGAGAGAGAGAGAG
>CM035180.1:10785079-10790079 GCA_020233015.1 Callinectes sapidus
GAGAGAGGAGAAAGGAGGAGGAATTGGAGGAATGAAAGGTATTTTCCATTTGTGCGATGCAGTTTTTATCTTTATCGCGCTCATTTTTTCATTATTCATTTGAGCTTTTTAATAGCTATGGTGCGCCTATTATTTTGTGTTTTATATATACTTTTTTTTTCATATTATGAATTACACTTTTCTATGTTTTCGCTTTATTTTCATTAATTTTAATTTTTTGTGTAATTTTTTCTGTGTTTTTCATTTATACATTAAATTTGAAGGCTTGTTTTTGCCTTATTCTGTAAGTTTCTCCATTTTCTTTCGAATATTTTCCTATCTTCCTATTTTTAAGACATTCTTTTCTCTACTTTTCATCTTTCTGTCGTGTTTATCTTACAAAGATCATAATATATATTTTTTTCTTTCCTATGATTTTCTTCCATTGTTTTAAGACATTTATCTTCCTTAATTTTGGTCTTATTCTTGTATTCATCCTAGAAAGATCATTATAATTTTCCCTTTCCTATCAATACCATTGAATTCTTTGACATATTTTCGTCCAATCTTTCATACTCGTTAAAATTCTCTCCCTCTCCTCCTTAATAATCTTCCACTTATTATCAAGATAATTTTTATTTTCATATTCTTCATCTTATTTTCCAGAAGGTGCATTAATTAGCATTTATAAGCAGGTGATCACTTCGCCTTACCTGTTCAGCGCAACGGAGGCTCATTAATTAGAGGTACAGGTGAGATTTTGCACCCGTTAATTACATCGCGCAGGTGTGTTAATGAGTTCCCATGCCATCAGTGGAAGGTGCATTCACGCGACGATCATAAACAGGACAAATAATTAGAATAAAGAATTGATTATAGTGAAGCGTAGGGAAGGCATGAAAAAAAAGTGATCTAATATACGTACTTAAGGCGATTAGTGAAAATGAAAGCGTGAAATCAGCGTAGTTGTGGAGGTGATGAAGTCTTGTTTGTCCATTATGCCGCTGGTTAATCCTACCTTACTGTGTTCTTGTTCCCTTTCATCCAAGTCAGCTTAGAATAAATGGATTTTATTTTCCATTAATACATTGAAGCACACACACACACACACACACACACACACCTCATATTTCGTGTAAAAGATCTGGTTATAGTGAGAGAGAGAGAGAGAGAGAGAGAGAGAGAGAGAGAGAGAGAGAGAGAGAGAGAGAGAGAGAGAGAGAGAGAGAGAGAGAGATGCTTATGAGATTATAAAACTAGAGCATCTTTCTCTTGAGCAAGCAAATAAGAAAATTACTGTAGATACACGTCGAACAAGAAACAAAATAATACGAAAATAAGCTAAAACAATGAGTGACAAATAAGGGAAAAAAAAAAAAGGAAAAAAAGACAAGCCTAGAAATATTGAATGAAACACGTGGAAATAATGAGATGGAACATATATCGTGGAAAATGCTCACTCCACCTGTCCATTATCGCCTTGCATTTAGCAGTCACAGGTGGATATACCGCTGCGCCCCTGATCCCTGATTATACACCTGATTCTCGCAGGTAAATCAGGGAGGTAATCAAGTGCAGGTATCAGGTAAAGCCAGGTGTGGAACTGGTGGAGTTATGAAACGTTTATGTTGTTTATACTGTTCTGGGTACGGAATGTGGAAATGGTGACACTGGTGGTGGTGGTGGTGGTGGTGGTAGTGGTAGTGGTAGTGGTGGTAGTAATGTTGGTGATAGAGGTAGGAAAAGTAATGGCAGGGATGGTGTTGATGGTGGAGTATTTGTTGTTCTTAAAGAGAATGTTTGTTGGGCTAATAATGACAATGATAGTTGTAACTGTTGTTGTTGTTGTTGTTGTTGTTGTTGTGGTTGTTGGTGGTGGTGTTGGTAGTGGTGGTACAATACAGATATAATGTTTGTGGTGCTGTTTAGAGTGATAGAAGTGGTGGTGATGACAGTGGTGGCATTGGTGTTGGTGAACGTTAGGGCAGTACGAGTAAAGTTTATGGTGTTGATGTTAGTTGTGGTGATAGTTGAAGGTGATGGTGGTCAGGGTGATGGGGTGGTGGTGATAAAGATAATGGAAGTTGTGAAGATGGTAATAAATTTTGTAGATGGAGTTAATGGTGGTGGAGGGCGAGTAGAGATGACATACACTAAAAATAGATCAAGGAAACAAAAATAACTTACATGCGTTATTGTAGAACATCTATTCATTTCTCTAACCTGATTAAACATAACGTAACTAAATCGAACCTTACTTAAAATCAGCTCATCAAACTAAACCAAGGCAAACTTAACTAAAATAGATCCTACCTAATATAAGCTAACCAAACAAACCGATTAAACCCATCCCAACTTGAATAAACCAACCTTAACTAAAACAAACCTAACCTAATGTATTCTAATCTAAGTTAATCATATATCTTACCTTACTATGCCTAAATTAATCTAACCTAAACTAACCTCAGAAGACCTAGCCTAACCTAACTTAATCATGCATTTTACTTAATCATCCCTAACCTAACCAAACTTGATTATCTAACTAATAAGCTAACCTAACTTGACAAACCCCTCTACATGTATCAAAACTCCTGTCACACACTTACCAAGCACCAATAACCATTCATAACAATACAAGTAAAGAATTACCAAGATGTATTTCCTTCGCCTGAATACCTATGCACCTTGTACCTTCTCCCTCGCGTTGCCTTCCGTGCGGTTAAGCTCAAGTCCAGTAATGCCCGTGATCCTTCCAGACTAATCCCACACAATAGCCTCCCTATACCTTGCCCTCTACTGTAAATCCTCGCCTTTCCTTTCCCTCTCGCTCCTCTCCCTCTTCCCATCTCTCAGGACGCCCTCTGCCTCTCCCTCCATAGTGATTAATAATCTATATTCATTATTTACCCATGAAATATTTGTCCCAGCCCATCCTTTATCTCCGGTATTTTTATTTGCACAGCTTTTCGTCCTTCAGTGAATTCAATACGTGCTGCTATTGTGTGTTTTGATTTAGGGATTTAGGGATTTAGGGATTGTCATTGTTGTCTGGTAATGTGTTATTTTTTTTCTTTTTGTCTTCATTTGTTCTTTGATTGTATTTAATGGATAGTGGTAAAACGTACTTGGTCTTCTTTTGTGTTCAGTTGCCTTACCTTACTTACCTGCTAGATTCGTTCATCATAATTACGGGATTTAGAGATCGTCATTGGTGTTTGGTGTCCCCCCCTCATCTCTCTCTCTCTCTCTCTCTCTCTCTCTCTCTCTCTCTCTCTCTCTCTCTCTCTCTCTCTCTGTCTGTCTCTCCTGTCATTTACTTTCATCATATTCAGTAGATATGACTAAAAACCACCTGCTTCTTCCTTTGTGTTCAATTGCTACTGCCTTGCCTTTTTTGTTACTTTTTTTTACTTTTAACCATCCACTATAACACGAAAATAGACATCTGGCATATTTGTTCATTCTTTTTTTACTTTCTTACGTTACCATCGTGTAGTGTTCCCTTGCTTCTAAACATTCCCTTCCTTTCAAATCTCATCGTCTCCCTTACTAAGTAACTCTGGCACTAACTCCTGTCATTGGAGGTAGTAATTGCGTGTGTGCGTGCATGAGTGTGCGTGCGAGGTGTTGGCATGACTCAGGGCTCCAGGAAAAACCTCAGCGATGGTCTTAAGCAGCGACAGGAATCAGTCCACACCCTCCTGAGGCGTTGCATGATATCTTCTGACGTGGAAATTGTTGGGTTGCCGTGACCTTCAGTAGACTAATGAGTGGGATTTTGTGCCTCCTGCGGTGCCTCTGTTGTTGTGAAAATGTGTAAAAATGTTCACAACTTCTCCTCGGTCCTCTGCTTTGCTTGGTGTTTTATTACGTGTGTGTTTATGTGACGTGGTTTAGTGCGTGGTGTGTTTTACTGTGTGTTTTATCGTGTGTTTTTATTAGAGGTTATGGTTGTTTTAGTTCCGTGCACAGATTTAAATGGTTGTTCATAAGAGGGATGATTAGTTTGTCGTCGATTCATTTACTTGCCTACTCGTAAAGGGAGAAATATGAAAGGAGTTAAATGAATTGATATGAGTTTTTTTTTGCCTCGTGTGTTCCTGTTTTGTTGTGTTGTTGTGCTGGCATGTATCAAGCAGTATTTTACTCACACACACACACACACACACACACACACACACACACACACACACACACACACACACACACACCAACTCTTTATGTGTGTTACAAAATATGATGTGTGACAGGGAATGACGCAGTGATATTTATTTTACTTTCATCTGTATTAATATTATATCAGTACATTTTGATCGTTGTCGTTTGATAAACCTTCATGTTCATCCACCGCCTCCCCTCATTCCCCTCACTCACTCATTACTCCCCTCCATTATTATTTCACCTCGTTTATCTTCCCCTCATTCTCCTCTTACTCTTTCATTTCCCTCATTCTGCAATTGTTCATTTGTCCCTCATTCCTTTGTTTACCTTTTTTTGCATTCCCTTTTATCTTATTTTTTTCTCCTCATTCTTGTATCTTCACATTCCCCAATCATCCAAGTATTTCTCACTAATTCCCCTTCTATTCATTCCTCCCTCCATTCATTTCATCTCCCACATTCCCCTTCCTACTAATTTCCATCGCTCATTCTCTAAATACTCATACACCTTCATTCCTTTCTCCTTTACCTCACCATCCTCAAAATCACAATAATTTCCCTTCATTTCTCTCTATTCCTCTCTCCCTTTCATCTCACCATCTACCTTATCATCCTCATCATCTCTTACTTCCTCCCCTTCCCTCTCTTTGCATTTCACTTTCCTCCCCTTCCTTCTCTCTCCCTTTCACTCTCCTCCCCTTCCCTTTCACTCTCCTCCCCTTTCTCCTCTTCCTCTCACTCTCCTCCACCTTCCCTTCTCCTCGGTTCCATCCTCCTCCCGTTCCCTCTTCCCCTTTCCCTCAGCTCCACCTCCCCTCCAAAGGACAGATGGAGGGAGTGGTGACAAGGCCGACCATTCCG
>CM035180.1:10792579-10795611 GCA_020233015.1 Callinectes sapidus
TAATAACGAGGTCAATCTTCTACTTGTGACCTATTTATGTCCCTTAATTACTGTTTACCTGCCCTTCCGGTGGTGCCCCAAGCTCTGGCGGGGGGATGACGAAGCAGCACCCGCAGGAGAAGGAGGAGGAGGAGGAGGAAGGAAGGAAGAATACGAACATGAGGAAAGAAAGACATGAAGGATGAGCTGTAGTGTCGTATAAACATCAGAGCTCCAAGGCAACATATTATTTCATATTTTCAAGTGTAAAGAGATGGTCCAGCTGGGAATTCTGTCTGGAGGATCTTGTCAAGGTGAGGAGGGAGAGAAGGGGGTGTGGAAGGGGCTGGAGGAGCGTGGAGCAGAGGAGGAGCTGGGAGCGGTATTATGGCGTCAGTTGGCAGGTTGGCACGTCTCGTCTGTCCTAATGATGTTCTCGCTGCTTGTGAGTGTTGCGCGAGGCGATATTGAAGTGCATGGTAAGAGCCTTCGATGTGTTTCCTTAAGATGGAGATGCGTAAGAGGATGGACTTAAAGTGTTTGATACGTGAAATGGTGCGCTAATGGTCTGAAAGGACGTGTATGTAAGATTCTGGAGGATTGCGTGTTTGTTTATATTTTAGGCGATTTTTGTTCTGTGATGGTATTGGTGGAGGTGATTGTATCGAGTCGTGTGAGAGTGGATAAGCTTAGTAGTTCATGACCTTTTCTTTAATTAGATTTTCATTACGTTCATCAAAAAGAGCTTAAAAAAATTCCTTTATTTATTTATCCTCTTCGATTATTTATTTTTTTCATCTGAAGCTATGACGAACATCCTCTATGAACTATAATGTTTAAAGTAGTGTAAATCAAGTTTATTTATTCATTTTTCTAACCTTCCAGTACTAAGACACATTTTTACCACGAGTTTGGGGTATGAATATATGATTTTATTGACATTAAAAAGTGTCCATGGAGGTTAGAAAATTGATGGTCAATGTCTGTACTATTTTAATTCTCATCTGAGTTTCTAAAGTTGTATGAAACCAAGAAATAATAGGCAAAATAAATATAAAACCACGTCCCAGTACTGAGGGGGTTAAGAGTGAATAAATATACCACATCAAACTCCTTGCAGCCAAGTTGTCAATACGTTAAAAATACTACAGGTAATGTTACAATTAATGTCTTCCCTGACAAATGCCTCGAAAAATGACGTTAATTAACTTGATTAAAAGGAAGCACTAATACTTTTTTTCATGAGGGATGGGAGAAGAGCAGCGTTGCGTAAGTGTGGCGGCCGCTCTCACTCCCTGCATCATTTCAGCTCCTCTTGCACTCCCTCCCCTCTCACTGAACGGGAGATAAATCAATATAATTACGCCCACAGGCAAGATTCGTAGCGCTGGACCTGAGTGGGTAGCGGTGAAGGTGGTGATGGTGGTGGTGGCGGCGGCGGTGGTGGTGGTGGTAGTGGTGGTGGTGGTGAGGTGGATCTGGGCTGTTTAGTGTGGTGGGCAGGTGGATTTCCCCGGGATGCTGTGGTATTTCATTTTTCCTGGTGGATAAAATAGATAGTGGATTTTTTAAAAAGTTTTTCATTATTTTTTATCAGTTTTTTTCTTATATTTATTTTTTTGTTTATATTTTTGTAGTCTTCCTTTTTTTTACAAGCTGTACAGTATTTTTCATTCCTCGAGGTAGATGAAATGGAATGTACTCGGTAGTCATATTTAGTTTCCATGTATTTTTTTTTTTCTTTGTGTATGAATTTTTATAACATTTTCTTTCAGTTGCGGTTTGGCGAGGGAAAACATTACAGTATTCTAGCATAGTTTCATTTTTCCTCTCTCTCTCTCTCTCTCTCTCTCTCTCTCTCTCTCTCTCTCTCTCTCTCTCTCTCTCTCTCTCTCTCTCTCTCTCTCTCTGTCAGTGGCTACCAAACAAAAATGACTTTAGAATTGATAACTTGACGAAAAACATGCCACGATGAAATGAAATACTATATGTAATTGACGTTCATGATATTTTTTTGTATATATTTTCTTTCTATAATTTTTTGACCAATTTCCCGTTGTTGCTGTAGCTTGGCGATGGAAAGAAATACTGTGCCCGAACATAATTTTCATAGCTATTTTTTTCCCTTTTCTTTTCCCTAAGTGACGGTAAGGCAAGAGTGATGACACAGTACTATAAACTTGACAGGGAAGATGCACTGATGGACCTGATTAAATGGTTCTCTACTGGCCGCTAATGGTGAGCTCGTCCCTCTGCGGCTCCCCTGAGTGGCTGGATTATCCCCGTGACCCGCAAATACCAGTGTGTCATTCCGTCCATTAGTTACGCTGCGCAGCCATAAAGGGAGACTCATGTTTGGACAGCCAGACAAGATGGACAGACTGTGTTAAGCAAAGGCAGTAAAAGGCAAAGAAAATGGTTTACGAGATAAGATTACAAGGATACACTCATATATATTTATCAGTAACCAATGAACCGAAGTCTCAATTGTTTTTTTACTAGTATTAGCAATTAAGAGTCAACGTTTTCATCATATCAAATTACCAATGAGCCTCCCATAATGTCGGCGGTGAGTAGTGAACGCTCCGCACAACACCTGAATTAATTAAAGGGGCAATGAATAATAGTGGAGGGTATCAACAGGTCCTCTTTTTTTTCCATTCGTGTTCCCTCCCACACCACGAAGCCTTGGAGCCTCCACAGAGTCCACTAAATATTAAATGATCCCCGCCAGGTAAAAGGTAAATCATCACTGATCCCTCTGCTACGGACACTGATGTAATTACACTTATTGTTAGCAACACATGATTGTTGAAAAATATATATATATTTTGTGAGGGGAAAGAGAGAGGCTCAAAAATAAGCACTCGTTAATCTTCGTACTTCATGTAAAATATTTCGAGTTGTACGTCACGCTTGCTGTGTGTGTGTGTGTGTGTGTGTGTGTGTGTGTGTGTGTGTGAGAGAGAGAGAGAGAGAGAGAGAGAGAGAGAGAGAGAGAGAGAGAGAGAGAGAGAGAGAGAGAGAGAGAGAGAGAGAGAGAGAGGAGAGAG
>CM035180.1:10900524-10915829 GCA_020233015.1 Callinectes sapidus
AATAAGAAAAAAAAGAGGGACATGGTAGATTTGGGAATAACCTACAAGTAGCTTCCTCTCATTTCGTAAAAGACTGAATGTTAAGAAGGAGGACGTTTTGAATTTTGATATTTAATAAAAAAAAAGAAACATAAGAGGAACATAGAGTAATTACGAAGGAAGGAAGGCATTGGAAAGACTAACAAACAAATCCTTCCTTCTCCCTTTTTCAATCCTCTCATTTCGTAAAAGACTGAATGCTAAGAAGAAGGAGGACGTTTTGAATTTTGATATTTAATAAAAAAAAAGAAACATAAGAGGAACATAGAGTAATTAGGAAGGAAGGCATTGGAAAGACTAACAAACAAATCCTTCCTTCCCTTTTCAATCCTCTCATTTCGTAAAAGACTGAATGCTAAGAAGAAGGAGGACGTTTTGAATTTTGATATTTAATAAAAAAAAAAAGAAACATAAGAGGAACATAGAGTAATTAGGAAGGAAGGCATTGGAAAGACTAACAAACAAATCCTTCCTTTCCCTTTTCAATCCTCTCATTTCGTAAAAGACTGAATGCTAAGAAGAAAGACGTTTTGAATTTTGATATTTAGAAAAAAACATAGGGTAATTACAAAGGAAGGCATTGGAAAGACTAACAAACAAATCCTTCCTTCTCCCTTTTTCAATCCTCTCATTTCGTAAAAGACTGAATGCTAAGAAGAAAGACGTTTTGAATTTTGATATTTAGAAAAAAACATAGGGTAATTACAAAGGAAGGCATTGGAAAGACTAACAAACAAATCCTTCCTTCTCCCTTTTTCAATCCTCTCATTTCGTAAAAGACTGAATGCTAAGAAGAAAGACGTTTTGAATTTTGATATTTAGAAAAAAACATAGGGTAATTACAAAGGAAGGCATTGGAAAGACTAACAAACAAATCCTTCCTTCTCCCTTTTCAATCCTCTCATTTCGTAAAAGACTGAATGCTAAGATGGAGAACGTTTGGAATTTTGATATTAAAAAAAAAAACAAAAAAACATAGAATAATTACGAAGGAAGGCATTGGAAAGACTAACAAACAAATCCTTCCTTCTCCCTTTTTCAATCCTCTCATTTCGTAAAAGACTGAATGCTAAGAAGAAGGACGTTTTGAATTTTGATATTAAAAAAAAACAAAAAAACATAGAATAATTACGAAGGAAGGCATTGGAAAGACTAACAAACAAATCCTTCCTTCTCCCTTTTCAATCCTCTCATTTCGTAAAAGACTGAATGCTAAGATGGAGGACGTTTTGATCACCTGGGCGCGCCAAGTTATGACGGTGAATTAGCGCTGGGAAGAGCCACACCTGGGCCTCCCAACTCATCTTCCAAAACTACCACTTCTATGATCAATTCCTCAGATAATTGTTCAAGAAAGGGGATGGATTTGATTTATTCCTTCGCCCTGACGTCTTATTTTATTATCCTGGGTCGTTAATCTTATATTCCTATAGCTTAATTGAAAGATAAAAAGGATGATTGAATTAGTTTTTATTATATTCGTTTGTTTTCTTTCTATCATTCAGGTGTATTATTATTTTTTTTTGCCATGTATGTCTCCTTTACTCACATATAATAAAATAAAGTCAGCATTTCATCAATTTCATCTTAGTTTTGCTACATTATTATTTGCATTATACGTATACATCTTATAATCTTATTAACATGAGCTCGTTGTTTTTCTCGTGGTTTTCCTCTATTTTCTTCTTATCCTCCTCTTCCTCCTCCTCCTCCTCCTCTTCCTCCTCCTCCTTATCATCTTTACAATTTGTGGAATAATGTATTTTTCGTATCAGGTCTGTACGATTTTCTCTTCCCTTAATGAGGAAGGAAAATTCTCCACAACCAAGAAGGGAAAGAAAGGAAGGCAACAAAAACACGAGGGCAGGGATTAAAGACGATGGAAATGAGGCAGTAAAGATAGAGCTAAGGGAAAGAAAAGATAAATGGGAAGGAGGAGGAAGAAAGATGATCCTGGGAAGATTAGCAATATCCGAAATTAAAGAGATTGGTTTTTAACTCTCTCTCTCTCTCTCTCTCTCTCTCTCTCTCTCTCTCTCTCTCTCTCTCTCTCTCTCTCTCTCTCTCTCTCTCTCTCTCTCTCTCTCCCTCCTAAATAGAATTATCAACAGGAAATTCTTACTTTTCCTTTATTTTTCTTTTCTTCCTTTCTTTTCTTTATAAAACTCCCTTCACCTCTTGGTCATTTTCTTGCTTCCTTTCCTACTCCGCCATGAGACAACAAGTACCATCATCACCACAGCCTCCTCCTCCTCCTCCTCCTCCTCCTCCTCCTCCTCTTCCTCTTCCTCTTCCTCTTCCTCTTCCTCCTCCTCTTCCTCCTCCTCCTCCTCACACACACACACACACACACACACACACACACACACACACACACAGGGGAGCAGACCCGCACCTTGGTCTAATTGAAGTCTTGGCGGGCCAAAGGAAAGGCAGAAATTTAATCTCCAAAAGCCCGTCCGGAAAACTCCCTCCAAACATTTTTGTTGGCAAGTTAAGCGTGTCCGACTTATCTCTGAGGGAGGGAAGGGAGTTAAGGAGGGAAGGAGGGAAGGAGGGAGGGAGGGAGGGAGGGAGGGAAGGAGGGAATGTAAGGTGGGTGGAGGAAGTGTACAAACAAGAAGCAAAGTGGTTGTGCTGGAGGATCAGTAAGAGGAGGAGGAGGAGGAGGAAATAGTATGTGTATCGGTTAAGTTTTATTGGAGGCGGAAAGGGAGAGGGGGTAGAAGGTGGAGGTATTGTTGGTAGAAAGGAGGGACGGTAAGTAGAGACCCGCTGGAGGAAGAAATATTGCTCCCCCCCTTCCCCCCTACAAGAAGCTATTGACGGGGCTATGAAATGTAATAGGAAACAATGAATATTACTAGGAACGGAGAAAACTTAATGAATTTTTGATGAGGAGAGAGAGGGAAGTGGAGAGAGGGAGACACACACACACACACACACACACACACACACGCACGCACATACAAACACACGCACACACAATCGAATATACATAACTACACACAACAACATCTGCATAAGGACACCGAGCAATAGCAACAGGTACCATTAGCTTGCTGAAGATTCCCTCAGCCGCACAGGAATTAAGGCGCAAACACAGCATAGTGGCTCCTGAACCTTGGGGATGTGGAAGAAAATGGAGATGAAAAGTGGTGCTATATCAGAGAGAGAGAGAGAGAGAGAGAGAGAGAGAGAGAGAGAGAGAGAGAGAGAGAGAGAGAGAGAGAGATTAATGGATGCAACTCATAAAAGATAATAATGAAGATGATACCCGTAGTACAAAGAATAAATGATCAGCTCTAATGAATAATGATAAATAGATAATAAGTATTGGAAGCAGATAATCGTCTGATTGTCTTCCTCTCTCCATTTAATCATTTTATTTAATCGTTATTCACTTTTCCTCCTTTGTATTATTATTCTATTATAATATATTGATACTCCTTATGCATTGTGAAGTCATTATGATGTGAGACAGCTGAGGAGGAGGGAGGTGAGGAGGGTAAAGAATAGTACAATTTTTCCTAAGTGCCCCAGTGTGTCTCGAGTTATGGATACTGTGAGGAGGTGAAGATATTTTCTGTGTACAAAGTGATTACTTTGTACGGTGTTTTCTGTGCCATAGAGATGCTAGTGAGTTATGTTGCTATGGAATAATGTACTTACTACACTGTGGTACTCTGACATTAATACGCAGGAAAAATATAAATGAATTAAAGTTGACAAAGTAAAGGGGAGTGAAGACTAATTCTTTTGACATGCATATGAATTATTTGATTTCACTTGCATGTGTTGCTATGATGATAGATTACTTTATAAACAAGAAGCTGCGTTTGTAATATCCCACAGCAGAAGCCAGGGTCAGGCCACTTGGTCAATACTGATATAAAGATGATTGATTGAAGTGACACTGAAGGGAAGCAGCTCTTTTTCGTAGCCAAGGTAATACGGTTATGAAAAGTATTGCATTACTGTCATAAAACTGAATGATTTCTATGGACTTGCAACACATATATGTATCATGATGTTTTTTTTTTTCTCTTTCTTGCATTATCGGATATTGAAATGTCATAAAAACCATCCCATTATTGTGTTTAAAGAGGCGACGTGGACGGAATGATCATCACTTGCCATTAGCAGTACTGACAAGCGGAACCTGCCAGTAAGTGAAGGAGAACGAGCCGTAAATGACGATAAGCACCACCAGCACCCGCCCCGGCACTCTATCACGTGGCACTGGAAGAATATTGTTTTTAGGTGTAGGTGTGCGGCTCCTCTTAACTTGTGTTCCTCGGTCAAACTTGTGTAGCTTCCCACTCGAGGCAAGTTAGACTACAGACACGTTGTTCCTACGAGACACAAGTTTTAGGAGCTAAGCTGGGAATATGTACGTATGTTGTGTGTGTGTGTGTGTGTGTGTGTGTGTGTGTGTGTGTGTGTGTGTGCGTGTGTGCAGGCAACTATTCTCGTCACAAACGTGGTATTCTTTTACTTTTTTTTTCTTTCTCTCTCTTCCGCCACTCCCACTTTTTACGGTCGGTAATGTGCTGCAAAATCAATATGCCTTTACTTTCATGCGTTTAAAGAGGCATAACATTCTTCAGTAAATGTTATTAAAGTGGAGATTAGCCTGGCATTCTGTCCTTCCCTTCGCCCTTCTCCCTACCTTCCAATCCCCTATTCCATGCTGCCTTTCTCTCCCTCTTCCCTTCCCACCAAGTCATATCTCATCTTAGTCGCTTGCAACATCCCAATCCTACACACATCACATCCTATTCCCTCCATCCACACACTCATTTCATCCCATACATCTCACTACCATCTACATCGTCTTCTCTCCCTATACCAGTCCCAGAACAGTCCCATCACCTCCCATTCCTTCCTCCTCTCCCCATGGCACTCCCTCGCCTCCCTGGTCGCCTCGAAGCTGGTAGAGGCGAGGCAGTAGGGGCGGCAGGGTGACACTCAGGCCTCAGCTCAGTCTCATCTATATGCAAATGAATTTCATACTCACGAGAAACCGATTTGTTGGATTGGCTTCTCCGGCTCTGAAGGGCGACCAGGCTGCCTCAGGGTGGACCTTAGGGTGTGTTTTGTGTTGGTTAGTGTGTTTTTGTTTGGGTTTGGTTTGGTGTGTGGTGTGAGTGTGTGTGTGTGTGGGTGTATGTGTGGGTGGGTAGGTCGTGTTGTTTAATGTAGCCCAGTGTGTGTTGCAGCTCCGTGTTTCTCCTTCTAACATGAATAACAGAAACACTTGCATGCGAAACTCGATTACACACACACACACACACACACACACACACACACACACACACACACACACACACACACACACACACACATCTGCTTCTGAATTTCCGACTTCCTATGACTTAACATTATTTAAGAGGAGCTTTCTAGACATTTATCTCTTTCTTTTGGCTATTTTGGGGGACCTGCAAAGGGACTGGCAAATAAATGGTCCATTTTTGTTGTTCGATGTTGCTCTTGGCAGCCTCCTCTTATATAAACACACACACACACACACACACACACACACACACACACACACACACACACACACACACACACACACACACACACACACACACACACACACACGTATATTTTTACAGTAAATATTGAGTCATTAACCTAGAATATCGTACTCCTCTTATGCCTGCGATTAATTAAGAAAAAAATTCGAATGTACGAAAAAAATATCAGTGAAAACACGTTATCAGGAAAGCAGGTGTAGTTTAAATCATCAGAGTCGGGATAGTAGACAGGGAATCTCTTTTATAATACATTAGCACAGCCTCCACTAATCTTGGGCTGCGGAAGGCATTTGCATACGGAATAAGCCTTCGGAATCTCACTACAGCTACCTTTCATTTCACCAAAGGCTTTTCGAGTAGATATTTTCGTTTCGTATACATTACAGTTGAAGTTGGACGAATAAAAATGGCCTTGTTTTAGTGTGCTTGTGCACTAGACAAAGGTGATTAAAGGAAGCCAGACAAATTGCAGACTTAAAGTGCCTCGCTGTGAATGGCTGCCGGCAAAGCCACACAAATTGGTTCCAGTCATAAAGGTGCGATTATATGTGTACCTAGTGAGTATTGTGTTTATGGGGTACAGGTGAGTGCGCTGGTCATGTTTTTGTTTGTTATCTGTAATGACGTTGTGGTGCAGGTGTTTAGGCGTCACCTAATGAGGGTTCCGCCTCCCTGCGTTCTGCTAACAAAGGATTGACTCCAAAACAAGTTGCAGTGTGAGTTATTCTCTTATCAGTGTATATTGTTGAAGACTGGATATTTTGCCATAACTAACGAAAACCAAATAGAATTGTGGATTTTCTTTTTTCACGTTATTTTAAAGTTTGAATAATTTTATAAGAAAAATGTGTAAAAGCGTATTTTTTTATCGTTTATATATATGCTTTTTAGGCTCAGAATATTGTTCATATCCTATATTCTTTTTTTTCTGTTTTTCAAGTTTGTTACACGCTGCAGTCATCCGTGAAATATTAAGGGAACTCGTAAGTTAGTCAGTAGTTGCTTTCTAGCAAGAAGGAACAATGACTTCTTCGAAATATTTACTGAGTCGTTCCTTGAATCTTTTAAATAAGTGTACTTATTTATGGATTAGTCTTGTAATGGTGGTTACAAATTTCTTTCTTCCTGAGGCTTCTGACAATTTGTTGATAAGATAAATTGCTACACGCGTCTCGTTGCTGCAGAATAAGGAAGGAATGATAAGCTGCTAATTCTTTACAAGCACAAAAAAGTAATTGGAGGAGTACAACCTTGTGCCGTATGTTGCTATTCCCTTATCGCTCCATGCCATTAGCACGCCACAAAGCACCATAATTTTTGTTGCTGACGTTGCTAGTGTTGTTGGTGGTGGGAAGGTATTGCTTTTTACACCACTACATTCCTATCTCTTCTCTTTCAGCCTTGGGTCATGGTCTGTCATGTATTTACCCTTATTAACCCTCTCTCTTAATGGATAAATAGCCTTACGCTCCAGTTCACTATGATCAGCTCTAATATCACTGTCTTCTCTGGCAGTACAGACCTGTTTTGAACCTCGGCCCAGTGGCAGATGCTAATTGATAATAACAACAACGAAGACAAAAACAATAGTCCAAAGCCACTCCATTAGAATTTTTGCCTCTCGTGTCAATAGCATCCTGTTTGAAACCACAATACAGTGGCTGGTTTTAATTAGCAACAAAAACAATTTCAACAGTAAGAAGAATTGCAATCGTGTTGAACTTTTATTAGAATCTTTCCATTTATCTTATGTGAATACTACATTGTGTTACATCTTATCTGAAGGGATGAGAGTATGAACCGCAGTGACGAGAATAAAACAAGTGACGCTCTTTGAAGCTTTTCGATTGTATTCTCTTATATCTTCTTGCAAAACTGACATGTTGTAAATCTCCCCAAAATTACCCATGCATAACAATATCAGAAACAAAAACGGATGCCAACGACGAGAATAACAACATCTGTAGCTTTTCGATTCCACTTTTCTTCTCCTGCTAAAGTGAAATACTTTTTTATCTCAACAATTCAGTCCACGCGTGAAAATACCAAGAGAAAACAACAGCGGCCCAAAGGAATAACATCATTTGGAAACCTTCTGATATATTTTTGTGCTTCCTCTTATAATATCGTGACGTATTAAATAAATCTCTATACAGCACCTCAAACCAGACGATAACATAAAAAAAAACAATGTAAAAAAAAAAAAACGTTTAAATTTTGTGGTCTTGCCTTGTTTTCACTTGGAGAGAAAACGTCACTGTAAGATATTCTTTTGGCCTGAGACTCATTAGGAAGCTCACCGGGCGGCATTTGCAAGAGGCAGGGAGGGCGCTGGACCACCAGAAGCTGTCCTGATGTCGGTACGTTAGTCAAAGGAAACTTTCGTCTTGCTTAGGTTGTAGTTGGAGAAAGTATGTGTCCTCAAGTAGCTCTAGTTTTTTTTTTTTCTATCTCTTTTTCTCTCTCTGTCCTTTAATGGAATAAGCCGAAAGATATCAGGATGTCTGTGGGGAAGTTACTTAAAGTCATTCCATCGTTAAGGATCGAGATAGAGAAATTATTAATCATTTACTTGATCTGAGTCATTTTCTGATTGAACTGCACTGCAATTTATCCTTTATCTTTGGGGGTAATTAGGCAGAATATGTCTCAGAGTCGCTTTTGGTAATTAGAGCAGGCCTCGTTTTCGGTAAAGAGCGAGATAGAGAAAACATGAATCCCTTCCTTAATCTGAGTGATTCTAAACTAAGTCCTTGGGTGAAATCGGCCAAGTGGGAGGTGAAAAGGATGCTTGAATTTCCCTCCTGGTCTTGAAAGAGGATGGAAGCAGTTTAAGAACATCTTGGTCTTTGAGTCCGCCTGGGCGAAGCGAGGAGCGATTCACGGGAATAGAAAACGTAGAAAAGCGTTCCGGAGTCGGTGGGAAGGTGTAGGAAATGATTTTGTGAACCGGATCCGGCGCATTGGTGTAGTAGAGGCAGACTGCTATTGATAGGACAGTACATTACGGCACGAGTTATGGAAGGAATAGGGAGGAAAAAAGATAAACAGTGGCGTCCGCTTATTGAAAGACGCTGCACATTGTTTGGCCAGAGTAGGTGTAGGGAAAAGTGTACTGTATGAGATTGGTATTCAAGACTCTCTCTCTCTCTCTCTCTCTCTCTCTCTCTCTCTCTCTCTCTCTCTCTCTCTCTCTCTCTCTCTCTCTCTCCCTCTCTCTCTCTCTCTCTCATAACCATCTGACTAAAACTAAGCAGCTTCTCTCAACACAAATACTAACAAAGGCGATTTCAAATGATACTTTATTTCAGCGTGCTCCGCCTCCGTGCCTCTGGAAACCCAAAGGAAAAAAAAAAATGATATCACTGGTAAAAATTGTTAATAAAAGCAGACAATTTTCCCAGGACCATTTAAGGGCGAGGGGGAGGGAAGGGACTTGGGATTGGGATGGGGGGAGGGGGGGGAGCAAGGGGCGTAAGCTATTAAACACAGGGCAGTTGTAGTTGAACCATGCAATATATTCTTCCATGAACCAATATTTCTGGCTTATAGATTGTGCTCAAAGCCGCCAATTTATTACAGAACACGCGATGATACGTTTTCACAAGGAGACACAGCTGAGAGAGAGAGAGAGAGAGAGAGAGAGAGAGAGAGAGAGAGGTCAGGCTTGGGGGCGTAAGACATTCGAGTAATACAAAAATAAAAAGTAAGGGAAGGTCTTACTACAAAAAAAGAGAGAAAAAAACTTTACTCTTTTATGTACAGGATTCTTTTTTACCCTATCTACTTTTCTTTCTCTTGGGAGTAATTCTAGACGCAATAACAAAAAATCCCTTTTTTTATCACCTTTTTTTTCTTTTTCTGTGTAGCTTTGACATTTCTAGCCATAACTCTCATTCACGTTACTTATATACCAACGTCTCTGTCGAAGGAAGAAAAAGAAATCAATGTAAGTTTTTTTGTAACACGCGGACCAAATGATGATGGTGAAAGATTGAGATTTATGTAGTTCAAATCTTACTTGCATGTCAACCTTACCTGACCTTTACGTGAAGAAGGAATATTTTATCGCTAATCTTCCTCGACAGATTACTTCACGGGCCAGAACACGTGTGCCAGGTGTAAAAGCCTTGCTAATTGGCCTGAATTCATTAATTACCTCCACGCGTCTTTCCTCATTCGTCTTTACTATTGTATTTCACATTCCTTCATCCTTACCACTACTCTCTTCATTTTTTCTGTGTTTTTTATCATTATTTTACTTATTCTTTTTTTTTCCTAGATGTTTGCTTCATTTTTGCTTCACCAGGTCTTTCTTCATTTGTCTCTACTAGTGTATTTTTCATTCCTTCATCCTTACCTCTAGTTTTTTTTTTCTATCTTTTTTTATCTTGATTTTTTTTACAATTAACTTTGTATTTTTTAATCCATCATTAACATTACCATTACTTTCTCCTTTTCTTCTTCGTTTTTGCCATTATTTTCATTTTTTCGTCATTATCGTTATGCCTGCTTCCTTTTTACAATTCACCTTTATTTTCATGTTCTTATTAGCTTTTGTTGTATTTTTTTCTCTATCTTCATATATGATTATTTTCGTCATTCCTTCTTCATCTTCTTTATCTTATTACTATTTTCAGTTTTTTTTAACGATTTCCTCTTTCGTTTTCTTTGCGTGGTACAACTGCTGTTCCACGTTATAGTTAGTCAGTCTATCAAAGAGTTCATCAATTAATTACTCTTCATTTTCCCACTATCTGTATTTGCTTTGTTTCAAAACTACATCATGCTGCCAATTTTCATCCATTTTTTTTCATTTTTGCGTATTTCTTTTGGTCTTTTTTTTCATTTTTAGCGTTTCTTTTCTACTATCTTTGCTGTCATTGCCTGCTTTAACTCGTTCCTTGTATCTCATTTTCCCTTCACAGTCTGCCATTTCCCAGTTACCACCTTCCTTTCTCTTTCCACTTTCATTTCATGCTGCATTCCTCCACTCATACCTTTTATAATACATCCTTGACAATCCACCACTGCACTTTCCTTTCCTTTCATTTCAACCACGTCACCTCCTTCCCTCATCCTTTCCTAGCTACTACCTTTCCTTCACACCTAATCCTGCATTTCAGTACGTCCTATGCCCCTGTCTTTTCTGATACATCCTCTATCACTACCGCATTTTTCCTTTCCTGTCCTCATATCCCATCGCCTCCTTTCCCTCCTGAGGTGTAAGTAAATCTAATTACGGTAAAGGTAATGCATTGAAGCGATCACCTTTCTGGGCCGCCCTGTCCGGGATGGGATATATTGACCGGGTTATGAAGGCACGAGAGACGCACACGGCTGGGTATTAAATTTGGGTCCAGAAATACCAGGTTTAATATCCAAGGGAGCGTGGGGGTCGAGAGGAGCAGTAGGATGATCATTTTGTAATATACAGTAAGGTTTTGTTATCGAGAATGGGTGCGTATGAGCCAGAGAGAGAGAGAGAGAGAGAGAGAGAGAGAGAGAGAGAGAGAGAGAGAGAGAGTCTTCCTCCACGTCCTATCATTTTTCCTTCTTCCTTCCTTCAACATCCTTCCTTCCCTTTCTGGTCGATGGTGGCGCTGTGAATTAATGGAATTAGGGACACACTGGCGAAGAGGACGAGGGGAAGGAGGAGGAGGAGGAGGAAGAGGAGGAGGAGGAGGAGGGGGAGGGGGAGGAGGAGGAGGAGGAGGAGGTGGAGGTGGCCGCTGAGGGAAGTTGCAAAGGAAGGGGTGATAGATAGGAAGTGGGGGAGGGGGTGAGGGAACCGAGAGGAAATTAGGTCAAGGACAGGAAAGTGAAGGAAAGGGATAAGAGGAGGTGAAGGAAGGGTTAAGGGATGGAGTGAAGGAAGTAACGAAGGGAGGAGGCAGAAATGTGAAGAAAAGAAAGATGAGACAAAGAACTGGTGAGAATTTAGGGAAGGAAAGTGTAGGAAAATGTGGAGAAGATGGAGATGAGAAGATAAGGGAGTAAGGAAGGAAGGGATGATGAAATGAAGGGGAGGAGTAAAAAAAAAAAAGTGGCAGAAAAGAAATGAGGAATGGGAGAGGAAATTATTTGTGGAAAAAAGAAATTTAGTAATGAGGAGACGAAAAAAAAAGTAAGAGGCTGGAAAAGAAAGAAATATAATAAGAAGATAATGAAGCATGGAAATGATGATATGAAATAGAATTATAAGAAAAAAAGTACGGAAAAATATTTGATTATTGCTTTTATGGTTGATTAATGGACTGACTGATTTCAAGACCACAACAATTAGGTCGTGTGATTAGACCGATAAGTTTAGATTGGTTAGGTAAGTTTTAGTTAGATTGAATAATAGTTAAGTTAGGTAGCTTTAAATTACATTACGTTATATTACGTTGGTATAAGTCAAAGTGCGATATTTTCTTACGTTATTGTAGAAAGTTACGTTAGGTTGGGACAAGTTATATTAGATTTATTAAGCTCAGGTCAGGTCACATTACGTTAACTGTGGAGTGAAAGCAGGTGACAGGCGGCAGGTGAAGCGTGACTACCTACCTACTTATCTTCGTCAGGTCCTAAATGAAGCACCGCGCCGCCAGGAAGGCCCGGTGCCTCGCTTTATCACACTGCCGCACGACACTTCCACACTATTAGAAGGAAAATCAATAGTTATCCTTACTTTTAATCCTTAGACCATCCCATGTTTCTTTTATGTTGTGTTCTGTGTTCCGTGTTCTGTGTTCTGCCTTTCATCAACGATTCTGGTTTCCTTTGATTGATTTTGGGGAGAAGTGGCGTTCAGTCGTAACCAATGTTTAGACCATATCACTTTTTGTCCGTAACTTTTTTTTTCTGTGTTCCGTGTTCAGTACCTTCAGCAAAATTCCTGGCTGACATATCTATCATAGTTTAAAGGGATTTTTTTTCTTTTTTTTTAAAGGGATTTTTTTTCTTTTTCTTTTTCAATGTCAGAATTTTCTTCCGTGTTTTGTTGTGTTGTGTGCTTTAAGTAATGGTCCTGACTCGCTGCAGTTTCTTTGTAAGGGAAGTAGCGTTCGTTTTCGTCACCTAAGATGGCGCCATATCACTTTGTTCAGTGTCATAAGTCTGTTCAAAGTTTTGCCTTCCTTGTTTCGTAACTTAAGTCAAATTCCTGGTTCACGTTCTCAGTGGTCGAGGTAGCGCAGTGTGACCTTGTTCTCGCGGCGCTATAATTCAGTTTCAATTTCTCACACGCAACTCCCGTGCCAGAATGAGGAAGAAGGAAAATGGAATTGAAAAATTAATCCGTAAGTGGAGACCTCGATTAAAATGGATTACTTCATCAGCAAAAGATTACGTGAAATTGGAATGGAAATTAATAATAAGTTGTCGAGGAAAGACAAGATGAGAATTATATGAATGAAATGATGAGCAGTATTGATCAACACTAGTTAAAGTAAATGAAGTTGCGAAATGTTTTCCTTTTTTTTTAGCTAGTTTTCTTGAACAGACCGCAGATCAAGGCCTGTTATAAATAATGGAGAAATATGTAACATTGGAAAACTAAAATTAATGAAAAGTATAGTAATACAACGAATATGATACTGAGAAATCCGATCTAAATTTTTAATTATATTTATCTATTCTTTTGAGTAATAAATTGGTAGATAATACCAAATAAAGAATAAAAAATATGAAAATATTCATTTTTTCTCTCATAGTAATGAAAAGGCTATATAAAGTAAAGAAATACATCAAGCAGAAAGCAAGAATATAACGAATATGCATAGATAGATAAGTAAACAAGCTAGATGAATGAATAAGTAATTAAACAGGCAGTTAGATGAATTAGCAACCCTCCCTCAAAAAACAAAAAAGGATAAACTCTGAAATGCCACATCAAAACACCACCGTCAACTTCTCCAGTATGTTTCCTGGCAGACAAATGTTTCCAAAGAGACAAATTAACTTCCTCCACCAGTCACGCGTCTCCATCTGGTCCTCGAGGCACTTCTCCTTCCCTCTCTCCCCTTCCCTTCATCCCTCCCTTCCTACTCCTCCCTCCTCCCCCGTTAAGAGCGGCACGGAAGTCTGCACCTCCGAAGTTCTTAATAATGAAACTTCCGTGAATGGCGACTCGCGAAATTGGACGAAACACTGGCTTCCGAAAGTCGCGACAGGAATGCAAGTGATTACCTGGGACTGAATGGGCCAAGCGGAAACCAGGTGAGTCTGGGTGACGGCAGGTGAAAAGGGACGAAGGTTGGTGGTGGTGGTGATGGTGGTGGTGGTGGAGTGGATTAGGCAGAGAGGAACTGGGGAACTTGTAGACAGAATAGGGGATGGCGGTGATTGTAATGGTGCTTGCAGTTGCTGTTAATTCTTGTTGGTGTCGGAGAGTTGGAAAGAGAAGAGAAGGAGAAAAGGGAGAAAGTAAAGTGATAGACAGAATGTGAGAGAATAAGTTGACCTGTTTATATGAAAAGGATAAAGCAAGGCAGTAAAGGAATTTCAGTATTCAGAATGTTTTTAATAGTAGTTTTGTTGTCATCATACCAACAAAAGCGCGAGAGACACACCACGCTATATACACCACTATGAACACCGCTGCATTAAGTTTTCTGTTGGAGCAAGTTGTTGGTAGTCACTCTTCAGGGTGTGTTGGGGAGGCGGAGAGGCACGAGGAGGGAGGAGAGCCCGGCGTGGTGAGGAAGGGAAGGTCTATTGCTACTGTCACGGAGGATGCATGTCTAAGGACCCTCGTTCAGACTGCATGCAACTCGACATTACGAGAAAAAAATGAATAGATAAAAAATAAGAGAAAAGATTAGTATTTTCATCTGCAAGTTCTGAAAGACATAATCGTGATGTTCCCTGTCTTTCTGTCTTTTAATTAAGAAGTGGATATATAAAATTTAAAGGTGCGTGATCTTCGTTTGGGAAAGGAAAACATCATAGGTATATTAAAACAATTATGTAATAGTTGTCTTTTTCTGTACACGATAATGAAATAAAAGAAACTCAAAAGAACAAACTGTGAAAGACCAAGTGGTTCATGTGAACATTTTTGTTGTGAATTCTTATAGTGGAAAAAAATATTTATGGAATTACTGAGGATAGTAAAGCCATATGATGACAATAAATACTCGTATAATAAAATGAAGACTATGAAATAAGTTCAAACTTGAGAGAAGAAAGAAGTGGAATATTAAAAGAGAAAAATCTTCAAAACATTATGTGTACCTAAGATGTACCAAACTTACCACACTGTCCAGTTTAAGTGAAGTAAGTAGAGCATCAGAAACATAGGTAAATTATGTGGGGACGTCTCTATTATGTAGCGTGGCTTGGGTCGTCGTGGTATTATATGCACCGACATCACCAGGCTGGGAACCCTTGCCGTGTGAATAAGTGACGCGTGACATTTTGAGGTGGTCGCCTCCACTGACACGAAAAAAGATTGTTCTTTTGAAAATTTATGAGAACTGACACGCGTTTTTCTTTGTCACCAGAAACCTCCCTTTGTGTGTGCGTGTGTGTGTGTGTGTGTGTATGTGTGTGTGTGTGTGCGTGTGCGTGTGTTCATATGGAAAACACGCACACAATCACCCACTCCTTATAAATACGCGTACTCTCAAACTAACTTTATTGATGTATACAACTTAGATTCATAATTGCTCTGTTCTTACGAATTGATAAGTTATGACGAACAGAAGGAGAGAGAGAGAGAGAGAGAGAGAGAGAGAG
>CM035180.1:10976841-10986841 GCA_020233015.1 Callinectes sapidus
TCTCTCTCTCTCTCTCTCTCTCTCTCTCTCTGTGGTAAAATTTTGGTCAATCTTCGTTTGGTGAATTCCTAACCTCATCTAAATAGAGTTCACATTATAATTCAGGTTCTTATCATGTGCTAAAGTCAATATTTCATTCGTAATTTTGTTGGTGATAATCTAATGTTCTTAAAAAATCATGATAAAAACTGCATAATAATAATAATAATAATAATAATAATAATAATAATAATAATAATAATAATAATAATAATAACTCCAGACGAATAGATTAATACACGGAACAAAAACAAGAGACTGTGGTAACCTTACATTAAATAAAGACGAAAGAAGAAAACCAGAGAAAAAAAACTAACAAAGAATGAAAAAAAAAAAGAAAATTGAAAAAGAACTAACATCGTTATTTCAGAGTACACAAAACACCAATAAAACTGTAGCATCCCCGTCACGATAGAATAAAAACACTTCACATATTGAAACATTCCAACATTCCATCATAACGAATACGTCGGGAATAAGAACTAAACAAGAGAAGCGACCGTCATGCAGTCTGGTCATGTGAGTGGAGAGAGAGAGAGACGAGGAGTACGTGAGAGAGAGAGAGAGAGAGAGAGAGAGAGAGAGAGAGAGAGAGAGAGAGAGAGAGAGAGAGAGAGAGAGAGAAGATTTATGGCTGTAATAAAAGACATGCTTGTAATGTATGTGACTGAGGAAAGCATGGAAGACTACCCGGGCTGGAGACGACTAATCCGCTATGATGACGATAACTAAACCCTCAACTCCCTTCAGTACTGGGACGCATTTTTATATTTCTTTTACTTATTCTTATTTATTTATTTATCGTCGATTTTATAGTTTCAGAAATTCATGTGGGGATTGAAATAGTATAGACTCTGGCCATTAATCTTCTGACCGCCATAGATCCTTGCTAATGTCGATAAAATGGTCTAATCATAAGCAAAATTCGTAGTAAAAATGTGCCCTAGTACTGAAGGGGTTAATTAAACATCTAATTCCTAAGAAGCGAATAAAAACCAACGTCTTAATTATCAACCAAGAGCAACAGTAGACTAATTAATATGAAGGGAAAGACTCACACGTTCTCTCACTATTCTGTCATCTATAATCCTCCTTCTAAAGAACCATGGAAGGCGTGGGATACTCAGAGGGTGTTGGTGCAGGCGTGACGGTGCGGAGCGGGGCCGGGAACACCTCACTGCACACCTCGGCTTCTTACTCTCAGTTGGTAGTGAATGACTCGTGCTGATTAGGAGAGAGAGGACTTGGGCTGCGAAAATGATGCTGCGTGCGGTAGTGAGGAAATGTTGGATGAGATTCTTGGTGGCCGTGTGTGGAATTCCGTAGTCTATAGGTGTGTGAGAGAGGTTTTGTTTAAGATTCTGCAGTGATTATCAGTATTTCATGTATCGTAATTTTTTTCTTTTATCTATAAGTACATGGAAGATTTATCTGTTGTGTGTATATCTGTCTTCCTCTCCACATAACATCGCAAAACACAGCTACGCGTTCCCACTTATCCCAGTTCTCACTATCAAAAATTGCACAAAAAATTGAATATATTGTAATGTTTTCTTTTCATCTACAAGTACATGTAAATCTATCTATAGTCTCTGTCTGTCTTTTCCTCCACATAACATGTCAAACCACAGCCAAACGCACCCAGTTCCCGTCCACCTGCAGTCACTAGCAGAGATTGCGGATAAAATTGAAACGTGGCGTGTGGTGTGGACCGTCCTGCCGCTCCACCACTCGCTAATGTGATCATCGGCCACCAAAGGATGTCACGGATGAATGCGCCGCTTCCCTTGTCACGCACCGACCAATACATTACATCGATCATTAGTGCGTCCCGCGGTACTCGTGTCAAACTGCCCCTCAGATATGACGTCCCTGCCCTCCACATTTGTACATTAGCGCGGATATAATGCATGACGGGCGGATGGATCTGATGGAGGCATTTTGGTGGGGAATGAATAGCAGCAACAGCCTCACTCATTATGAAATAGCTCAACTGTTCCGGGGCAGCAAAGTACCGCTCGGTGTGTTGTGTTATCGGTGCGGGGACGAGAGAAGGGAAGCATTGCATACACACGGATATCAGATGACAGAGGATGCATTTCCATTGAGGCAAGACAGAAATGGAGTCAGAAATTACGGCTTCACTTAATTTCTGGGGATAAAAGTGTTTATTCTCTAAGCAAAGCAATGTAGTTTTCATGTACGCATACTTCACACCTAGTTGACAGATTGATTCTTTCTTGGGCATAAATACACAAATATACGACTTATGAACAGAGAACACCATAGAAGTTACGTGTTCTTTGCAGAATCCTTTATTTTCTTGTGTTTACGTGAATTACGTTGAGAGTAAAGACTGGTATATAACGAGAATAAGAGGCAATTTCACCCATGGTATTCAAAATTAAACAATACAACTAAGAATAAGGGATGGCCACATGTAAACCTCTCGGCATTTGCAATCTCCCTTACATTCTTATGACCTCTTGTGAAATACGTTATGAATGAAACAAATAAACAACCGACAGAAACATGCAGCAAATTTACCCACTACTGTATACAACTGGACATCTCATACCAACCATGAAGAAACACGCAAGAATCCTCTCCGTACCACAACGCACTGACATATTACACGGCACTGCGCTTCGGAGAGACAAAATGCAAGTTAGGGACACAAAGACTGCAGGAAGGAAGTTGCCCCTTTAAAACACCGCTAACCTACGAAGAGCTTAGTGAAAATTAGTAAGGCACTGGATGAGCTTTTGTCGTAATCCTTAATCAAAAGCTTTTCCGAGAGCGTCTGTGGCTCGCGAGGTCAAAGGAATCCCGTCCAGCTTACGAGAAGGACATGACATAAGTTTGTGTGAGTTCTTTGTGAGTTTGTGTGTATTGTGAGAGTCAGGAGTGAGAGAGACGGCGGGGGGATAGAGGGTTTATGTGTGTTTGTGTTTGTGTTTGTGTGTGTGTGTGTGTGTGTGTGTGTGTGTGTGTGTGTGTGTGTGTGTGTGTGTGTGTGTGTGTGTGTTAAAGGTACACACACGTACGCACACTCGCTACAAAGATCACTCGAATTCAAAGCAACGTGACTGCAGTTTTAAAGCACGTGGGAGGAATAAACAAGGCAAACACATGAGCAGTCACAGGTGTCAAGCAAGAGAAGCGTGGCAAAAAAAGAAAAAAGGAAAAAACCCTTCCGCGTGAAAATACCGGAAAATTTAGGGATTGTGTGTGTGTGTGTGTGTGTGTGTGTGTGTGTGTGTGTGTGTGTGTGTGTGTGTGTGTGTGTGTGTGTGTGTCTAGGCAACATCGCACGCTTCTTTCTCCTTCATGTAAACACATTATAGAATTTATACATAAAACGAAGATTTTACGCTGTCATGAATAGGTACCATGCATGCTATGGCGTGACACACACACACACACACACACACACACACCAACGACCTTACCAAACTCAGCCTTTCATATTCTACATTCACGAAACTAAAACATTAAATGAAAAAAGGAAATAAAATATGGAAAAAACCCTGAAAAAAAAACACATTAATACCAAAGGGCAAAGACTGAAGCTTAACAGATAAACTCATCATTTCACCCATTAACAGCTAAAGCGAATGAACGAATATATATATATAGAAAAAAAAATCCTTGGTAATCTAAGCTGAAAATTCAATTGGGTAAGTTTTCAGTGCGGTGTGCGAGGCGCGGCGGGAACAAGAGCTCATCTATCGCCCATTGAAAAGAAGCGACACTCGGATTTATAAAACGAACATTTTTACACGTCGCCCTTTTTGGATTCATATAAAAATATTTACCAAGGGAGAATGATTCGTAAAGTGGAGGAAATTCTATCTGTATGCCCTTATTCCTCTCCCTCTCTCCCTCTCCCTCTCCCTCTCCCTCTCTCTCTCTCTCTGCCCCACGAAGCCTCCGGGCCGCACACTCAACACGTAACAGTAAGCCGCTAATTGGGGAAGCAAGCCTATTTTTCCGCCTCCTTCCACCTCTCTTTGTACGCTGGACAGATTAATGATTTACCGGATATTAATGTGTGCAAATGCGGTAATGGTGATTAACCCTGGATTGGTGGTGGTGGTGGTGGTGGTGGTGGTGGTGGTGGTGGTGGTCAGCTAATGCGATTTAGAAATGTGGACATAAACTGAAACGTTATGAAATTATAAGTACGAAATGTGAAAAGTGACAAACGGAAAGATACTAAAAGAAAATAAATAAAAAAGAACAGATAAATAAACGATGAAAAAAAAAAATCAGGCAAGAGCAACACGAGGAAGAATTGAGGAGAAGGAGGAGGAGGAGGAAGGTATGAAGAAGAGGAGAGGAGTAGGAGTAGGAGCAACATAAAGAGGAGGAGCAAGATGAAAGACCAGCAGGAGGTGAAGGAGGAGGAAGATTACGTCTATCCTTCACTTAGATTAAGGAGGTACACTCAGGGACAATCTTTCTCCTCCTCGGCTGTCACGCGGCGCCCGCCAGGTGAGGCAGATGAGCAGATTAAGAAAGAAGAAAACGTTAATCACACACCGCTTCCCTCACAAGGCTACCGGAGACTCAACCAGCTTGTTTTCTATTTATTTATTTTCTTATTCAAATAATGTGGGCTTCTTACGGGAATTTCTGGGTTAAAGGAGATCACTTAATGGAGACCTACTAGCTGGACAGCATTCCTAGGTTCTCTTCTTTACCTTATCTTTGGGGAGGATTAAGTGATTTTAACCCATTCAGTACTGAGACGGATTTTCATAGGTTTTCTAAATATTTGTTGATTTTATACAATTTAGAACACTTATGAGGGTGTTGAAATAGTGAAGACTCTGGCTATTTTGGTGCAGACTTCCATAAAGACTTGCTAGTGTCAATAAAAATCGTCAAATCGTACCCAAAATTCAAAGTAAAAATGTGTTCCCGAAGGGGGTTAAGAAGAAGAAAGCATTAATCACACACCGCCTCCCTCACCAGGTCACCGAGAACTCAACTAGCTGAGCATAATTTATGAGTTGTCTTCTTTGCTTTACCTGTGGGGAGGCCTACGTGAATTTTAACTCTTTCAATACTGAGACGGATTTTCATATTTATTTTGCTTATTATTTGTCGATTTTTTACAGCTTCAGAAACTTATAAAGTGATTAAAATAGTAAAGACTGGTAACAATTCAGGAAATTCAAAGATAATTCAGGAAAACTATATATATCTTTTTGCGACTCAAAGGTGCTACTAAGGATAGGAAACATTAGTAAAATACAAAAAAAAAAATCATGTTATTGTGGAGAGAATAAAAAATAAAAATGGCACCATAAAAAAAGATAAAAAAATGTATGCGGTTAAGGCAAGCAAGATATATGAGAGTGGAAGTGAGTTACGCTACACATCAGCGCAAAATCAGGGAATTGTAGCGAAACACAGTATGTGGCATGAGAAATGACAACACACAACGGCAGGTACTGGACACACACACACACACACACACACACACACAGCACAGCACAGCACAGCGACGGCACATGTAACGTACATGACAGTAAACTAGAGAAATGATAAATGACTACACAGCTCAGAGAGGATGCAGTAAACACACACACACACACACACACACACACACACACACACACACACACACACACACACACACACACTAATTCAAAAACCCGTATAGCAACATCAAGTCTGCACATAACTGCTTGCAATAAAACACTGCAGACTAATATTTCCAAAGTTTCACGTCACTGCAAATATTGGACCGGAAAGGAAAGACATTACAGCGAGAATTTCCACGCGTATCTTCCCCTAAATTCCAAAATCTTCCTCTTTTTTTGCTCAAGGGGAAAAAGGAAAGATATTTTTTTTCTCCTTCATCAAGAACACGTCCGGCTCAAAATTAATTCTAATCAGCTGACGTCTCCTGAGGTAATTCCTGAAGCACTAAACTTAATTCTTTTCATGGTGGCCGCTGCGTCCCTCATTACAATTATGTAGGCGCGGGAAAGGCGGGTGGAATTCGCTTCATGTCATGAGCTGCTGCACGAAGCACGTTAGGAAGGCATCTCATTTCTCACTTCTCTGCTAAATACGTTACTGGAACTTGCCTTTCTTTAAAATCAACGGAAGAATTTACTAACACACTGTCCTACTTTTCTACTCACACGCACACACACACACACACACACACACATACACACAAACCACTGAATTCACCAAACAAAAACAAAGGACCCAAATAAAAGTCACCATTACGTAGTTCAAAATATACAAAATACTCCTTACGTTCTCATTCTTATGCAAATAAAAGCCCCCCAAAAGACACAAGAATAAACACATCTTTACAGCGCTACCTATTCCTCCCATCTGCACTCGGGCCAGCAGTCAGCCTCTCCTGTGAGTCTTAACCCACTCAAGCACCGGTCCGAGAGAAGCCTTCCCTCTTCACCCACTCGAAGAAAACGGAGAAGTCTAAACAGAAGCGAAAGGGCACGTTTGGGTCAAGGAGGGACATGAAATTCTCTTCTCTTCTCTCTTCTCTCTCTCTCTCTCTCTCTCTCTCTCTCTCTCTCTCTCTCTCTCTCTCTCTCTCTCTCTCTCTCTCTCTCTCTCTCTCTCTCTCTCGGAACAGCGGTCAGTTTCATCCTCTTAGATATTACCCTCACTAAAAGGTGATACTCGAATAGAAACTACGTATTTAATATCTTATATACCGGCATATTTGTGAAGAAATTCGGCAAACATTTAGAAATTTAAAAAAGTTGACGATATACCACCTCGAAAATTATAACCACCGCCTCTTACATTTTCGCAACACAATCATCGTTAGGGAATAGAGAATAACAAAATGGAAATATTAACAGTGACTCAAGTGATGATAATGAAATAACGCGTCCATCACCATCCAATTCTGGTCACTTTCAAGACATTTAGACAGACAGATGTCTCAACACGGCGTCAGTCTGTCCTTTGATAACCAAGTCTGCGTCTATGTCATGGAAGTGCAAGAGGCGGCGTGTTCCCACCAGCCAAGGGGCGCGAGAGTAATGCATTCAGAGTAAGGATGGCAGAAGCTGTGAGATGGACATCCTTGCATTGCCGGCGGGAAGACGTACGGATGTACCTCTGATCGACACCCACGCGACTCTCTCTTCATCCCTGAAACGCTCCTCAGTCTTCAAAGTGCATGAGATGGGATGGTGATGGAGAGCTGATCAAGTGGAGATAAAGCGACACATCCCGACTCACCTATGGTATACGACACTTCAAGATGCTGCTGGTCTCTCCTGCCACACTTCACAGGCAGCGTGTGTTGTTGCTTTGCTTTATTGTTTGTTATACTTATGATTAACCAATATGTGGACATGGGAAGCAGCTGACAGCATAGTGGACTCCAGTAGTAGACATCAGTAAAAATATTAGCTGTAATGCAATGTTTTCTACCTCTCATTGTTTCTTTTCTGTGAGAGACAATTAGTTGACGTTATATTATTAAAATATTTTCTTCTTCCCTTGTGCATAAGGAAACTAGACACCAAGACTCTCACTACCAACACATTACACCGCCTCGAGACGTTAGGACAAGAGCGTGAGTGCAGGTGGTAAAACAGTGAGGGAGACACGCCATTCAGGGACCACTCAGGGAAGGAATAATCAAAAGGAATAATTGCGAGTCCTTGGAACAACGCAACGCTGCTTCTCAGTTCTCCTAGACATACACGACAATATCCGCAGAGAACACCTGGCGACCCGCTGCAATGGGACGCACGGAGAGGCAAGGCGGCGCTCGTGTCATTTTCATCAGGATGTTACTGGAGCCTGGACACATCACAGGCTTTGCAGCTTTCCATAAACTCCTGACTTTTTCGAGGCTGAGGAAAAGAGGTAAGCTGGTATTTTTCTTTTCCGTCGACCAAGGTGAGATTACAATTTGGTTTTGGGACAGGACGCATTTTCGGACAGAATAAAAATAGTATCTTTTCCTCAAAGAGAGTGAAGATATATTTGTAGCAGACGTACAACAGTTGCTATTCATGTTAAATCGTTCCATAAAAGCAGAAGGAAAACATAAAAAGCATCCTCCATTTAGATTTTTGTTAGTTTTCTGGTAGTAAGCGTGTGTTTTGTTCCTTGAGGTGGTGGTGCGATAAAAGGATATAAGGAAATGGGTCTCATGTCGCCGTTACGTAAAGAGTATCCGATAAAGACAAATTCAACGATCACTTTAGGTATTGTGTCGCCGTAACATTCCTCGTCGTGAGATGTTCAAGGTGAAGTAAGGGGGGAAATGAGAGGGAATCGATCGGTTCAATGGTTCCCCTTTAAGGCGATGAAGGAATGAAGACATCACATTGTTTACCTTCTTGTCATGCGCTGAGTAACGCAGGGCTCTCTCCTGTACACACACACACGCCCATTGCCGTTTGGGTTCACGGAAACATTAATGTCATTTCCAGAGGTTCAGTTTGGTTGGCAGCGGCGTAAAGGAGATTGTTTCAATTAATAAAGACATCACGGGGTGGCTGGCGGAGGTGCGACGACTCCCGCCCCGAGGCTGGCCGCAGTAATGGCCTGCTGCCCCTCCCCCGTCCCCCTGCCCCTCCCCACCCCGGTGTCCGGCGATCCAATGAATACTAACTTCACCGCTTTTTGATCCACGACGCCCATCACCGCCTGGAGGAGATGGCGGGTGTGGGCACGGGAAGGCTCGGCTCCAACACCACCTCTCCTGACGGCGAACACCGCCTGTGTGGTTCAGCGCTGTAGCGGGGAGACACGTGCTCTATACAGCTACATACGTAGTGTTTATGTAAACAGGCGGTGTGGTACGGACCGCGTGACACCTGCGTCACAGCGCTGCGTCCCCTACACCCGCCGCTGCACATTACCGCCAGTGCCTCAGCCACGGCCTCGACGCTCACTACTAAAATTAATATGCTGCCTGAGTGGCCCTCCACACAAAAATTAAGGGGCACGGCGGATGCTAAAGTCCATTTAACTCAACAAAAATCTATATTAAGTATGTGTATCTTTGTATGTATGCATATATATATATATATATATATATATATATATATATATATATATATATATATATATATATATATATATATATATGCATACTGTATTTATATTGTAGGCAGTATGAGAGGCAGGCCACGTGTACGCCCCACGTTGTGCCGAGTCCTGAGTACAGTTTATAGGCACCGAGACAAACACACCATTAATCAAGGTACTGTAGAAGGCGGCACAGAGGCCACAGGGTGCGCACCTCGCCACCCAACCACTGACTCACCACACCCGCCGCCACCACCACCACCACCACTCAGGGAGGAGTGGTGCCCGGGGTGGTGAGGTGCGGCCCTGCTGCTGTACAAGCTGTGTCGCGTCTCAAGACGCCCTGAAGAGACTCGGTGGAAGACGTGAGGAGTCGGCATGCCTGGAGCGGGACGTGTTTGCCTTTACATCACATCACGAACCGGTGAAAAAGAATAATAAAGTGAAACAAAAAAAAGAGATAAGTACGTTTTTCTTTTTTATTTCCATTTCCGTCGTTAAGTTGAAGTGACACCACGTCAAGGTGAAAAAGTGAGTCCAAAACACCAGGGTAAGTCACCACCTTCTTCCTCCTGAGTCCAGCCCGCAGCACAGCAAGACAGACACTACTACATATTACACGACTAATAAAGGGAAAGGCGAGGCGTCTTATCTCCCGCTCCGAGGTGCTGTGTCGGGGTCATGATAATAAATAAACACAATAAGCCTGCACGCCCCAGACACCAGTATGAGGCACGAAAAGCTGCTTCTTTCTCCCAGACACGGAACTCCTGACGATGGTGACTGCCTGCAAACCCAGAGAACCCAGAAACGTCCTGCAATGTTTACTCGTCGGGTCTTCACAACTAACATGGTCTGATGGAGGGAAATTACTGGAGGTTTTCAGAGTTTTCTATTCACGATTCCA
>CM035180.1:10989341-10992037 GCA_020233015.1 Callinectes sapidus
TCCCCAAAGTGTTCACTCTCTCAATTAATTCGTAATGAGTTCAGAACAAACTTTCCTGCCACCCCAACATACACACACACAAGCAAGAGACCCTCCCAGCCACTCCTCCCAACCACACTTAACCTTCACTCTTTAACCCAACCTAACCTACACAAACACATTACCAACTCCTTGTACCTCACCTTCAATATCAATACACAAACAACACACTTAAAGAGACTCTGGCCAGTATTCAAAGACGCCTTCCTTTCTCACCACGACATTTTTTCCAAGGCCCTCGAGATAATTAGTCGGGTTTTCAAGACATTTTTTCCTTTTAATAAACTAAAAATCTTGCCAATCCATCGAGAGAATCAAATAAAATACTCGCCCCTAAATAGGAATATCTTCAAGTAGAGCGTTTGGAAAGCAATGATGGTAAGGGAACTAAACCTTCTTAAAATGACGGCCTCTCCGTGATCCTCTTATCCACACTAACCATTCTCTCTCCATCTGCTCACCAATCATAACTTTAACACACAATCAACACCAGACACTTAAGATTTTCAGTATATGTACCCTATAGTGAAATATCTATATTCAAAGTCAATATATCACGTTCCTCTATTCCCCACTGTGTCCGGGTCCGTATCAAAAGAGTTTAAAGGCTAAATGGTGAAGAAATATACATAAAAATACGAAACTCCGAAGCTGGTAGGGGGAAAAATATGCAACGACAAGGTAAAAAGTTTTCGTGAGGCGCCTGCAGCCCGGGTATGGTTCTGGCAAACAGGTAAGCCGCCCACCTGTCCTGAGAGAGAGAGAGAGAGAGAGAGAGAGAGAGAGAGAGAGAGAGAGAGAGAGAGAGAGAGAGAGAGAGAGAGAGAGAGAGAGAGCACTTTGTTCTATTAAAGCCGAGTACTGTAAGAAGCCAAGCAAGCAATATTCTGTAACACACTACGCTTATTTTCTCCCTCCTTCTCCTTCTTTCTTTCTATTTTTACATGAAATTATACTTACTTAAAAATGGAGCGCGGCAAAAAGGACTCGCTGAAATACTCGCGCGTACCCAAAATGTACAGACGAGAGGCGAGAGAACAGGTGAATGTAAATCTCTGGTTTTCACTCTCCACGTACAAATATGGTCTTATTTTCTTTCTCGTTTTAAAAATAGAACTGTTGTTTGAAAAGTGGAAAACCTTCTCTAACACTCCATTCCATCAAAATATATACACACGAGTACACACACACACACACACACACACACACACACACACACACATATTCATCGTGTTTGAATTGAGAAATGTACTGTAAATAAGATTCTCTTTCGGTTTGGTGATGTAAATACTATCCCCCTCTCCCTTTTGCTCGCTCTCTCCCTTACTCTACTCTAACAAATCCACTATTCTAACGTAAAACGCTTTTGTATCAAACTATATATTGGTCAAGCTTAAATAAAGAAAATGCACTGCAAATATGAAAATAAATCTTTGTATTCAGCTTTAAGATTCAAACAGCATGCCTCTCCCACCACCCACTCCTTCTGCCTACTCTAATACTCAACTCTATTACAACACGCCACTGTATCAAAATATATATTCATTAGTTTTGAATATATAAAATTTACTGTAAACGTGAAAATTAATATGATTCCTCTTAGTTTAGTGTTGCAAGTATCCTTTCTCCCTCCCTCCTTCTCTTGCTCTCCCTCTCTCTTCTTTAACATCATTCTCCACTCTAGCAAGCCACTGTATCAACACACCTATGTATCCATTGAGTTTAAATGAAAAATAAGCAGTGTAAATATGGTTGTGAATCTTCGTTTTACAGTTTGGAGACTCTCTCTCTCTCTCTCTCTCTCTCTCTCTCTCTCTCTCTCTCTCTCTCTCTCTCTCTCAGATTAATCCTATAACAGTCATTTTAATTTGCATGAAAGTGTGAAGAAAAGAAATAATAAGAAGTTTCATCTTTTTTTATACCCTCCAAAAATTATCAATACATTCAAAAGGACTATGGGATAAAAAAAAATGTCTGGTGCTGGAAGGGTTTGGACTAGAAACCTCTCAAGACTGATGTTCTGATTAGGTTATCCTGTTCGGCGCATCAAAGACAGACACGGGGGAAGAAAGGGAAAGAAAACGAAGAGAAAGTAGCTTAGCATTCCCAAGAGTTGACTGTGCTTTGCTAATAGGGACAGTAGTATGCTGGGAAATGTTACGTGTCCAGATGGTAACAGTAAGAGTACAGAGGTAAGGTAACGTCTATCCTCGTCTCTTTAGCAATTTAGGATCTTGAGAAAATATTTGTGTAATTATAGATTAGTTAGGGATTTGATGGTACATTTTTGTGATTCTTCTTCTGATTCCTTTCCTTTTCTCTTCTCTTCCTTCTACCTCTTTTACCTCTTTTTCTTTTACCATTTTTTCCTCCTATCCTATTATTTTTCTTTTCCTTTTACTTCCTCTTATTTTCTTCTTCTTCTTCTTCTTCTTCTTCTTCTTCTTCTTCTTCTTCTTCTTCTTCTTCTTCTTCTTCTTCTCCTTCTTTCTTCTTTCTAGCACACGAAGAAGATGGAGTTCAGAAACGCACAAACATTTATTATATCCTTCACTGTTATAATTTCACCTTGAGAGAGAGAGAGAGAGAGAGAGAGAGAGAGAGAGAGAGAGAGAGAGAGAGAGAGAGAGAGAGAGAGAGAGAGAGAGAGAGAGAGA
>CM035180.1:10992639-11005325 GCA_020233015.1 Callinectes sapidus
GAGAGAGAGAGAGAGAGAGAGAGAGAGAGCAAAAAGCATCCCTGCACTGCGGCTACCACCACACGCCTCCCGGTACATCAGGAGACACGTCACCTGGTAATACCTGACGCCCTTTCCCTTCACTTTTTCCTCCCTCCGTCAGCAGTCTGGAGGCACAGCTGGGGGAGGGAGGATGTGACGCTCCGCTCCAGCACTTCTTTCGTTGTGTGATGCGATGTGGGTGTAGTTTAATATTAATTGAATTTCAGCTGTGTGTTTGTGTTTGTATTATTATTATTATTATTATTATTATCATTATTATTATTATTATTATCATTATTATTATTACTATTATTATTATTATTATTGCTACTACTATTACTACTTCTGCTCCTGCTACTACTGCTACTACTGCTACTACTACTACTAATATACTTATCATTATAGACCACAGTATTTTGTTTTCAGTAAGCTATCTTGAAGCGGATTTGTTCCTGATTGCTTCACCCTCATTATTTCAAAGGGTTTCATTCAAATTTACACTAGTTTCCTTTAAGCTATTTTTACCGTTTTAGAAGCAAAGCGACGAAATTTCCACACCATTAACTAGAAAAATACTCTTAAAATCATCTCTGTGGACTTGAAAAATAGTCGTCGTGAGAGAGGAAAGCGTCTCTGAATATGTACCAAAGACTTGCACTATTCCCTCACCCCTTCAGTACTGGGGCACATTTTTTCTTTAATTTTGGTGTCAGACAGTAATTCCTACGCCAGGCACGGGGAAGGGGCGCCGCATCGATCACAGCACACTAAGGAGGACGAGAAGAATAGAAGAAAGAACAGGAATGCAAGTTAATTACCGAAGTACCTTTGATGTCTACTTTTTCTTCTTCCACCGCACGTCACGCCACTCAAGGTCAAAGGTACGAGAGGATAAGAGGGTACTTTGATTTATGAATATTACTAGGGTACGTTAATAAAAATACACGGGTACTTTGACTGTGGCCATGAGAGTATCTTGAATATACAGTAACTAATTAAATCTACCTTGAATGTAGCTAATACAAGGGTACTTCAATGTAACTAATAACAGGCTACTTTAATTAAATGTAACTAAAGAGAGTACCTGAAATATACTTGGCATGTACATTAAATATATCTAATATGAGAGTATCGTAAATTTGACTAATAAAATGTACCTTGTTTATAGCAAATAATAGGGTACCTTAACGAAAACTGATGAAATTTACCTTAAATAAAACAAAAATGAGGGTATCTTAAATTAGACTAATAAGAAGGTACCATAAGGATAATTAAACAATAGATGTCCCAGTAAACTAAAGGAGAATAAAGTCGAACACAACACAACCCTGAGTAACATTACCACAACTTAACCCTCTAAATATACAACACAACATCCTTCCTTAAAATTTACAGAAAAAAAAGACGAGAAAAAAAGGAAACACCAGATACACGTACATATTTTTCTTCGACATTTCATAAAACCACAACTTGAGCGGCGGCGGAAGTTTGGGTGCGGAAAATATGGAATGTTGTGCGTGTGGTGGCGAGGGGGAGGCGAAGAGACGCACCTGGATAAAGACGACAGAAAACGAGCAAACTCTAATGATTTCCGCATACCTGAGAGTCTTTAGAGAGAGAGAGAGAGAGAGAGAGAGAGAGAGAGAGAGAGAGAGAGAGAGAGAGAGAGAGAGAGAGAGAGAGAGAGAGAGAATCAGGTGAACCAGTAGCATTAGTATGAACAGGTGGTGGTGGTGGTGGTGATGGAACTAGAATAGATAAATGAACCCTCGTCTGCCTATAATGGTGAACTAATGACACGATACACGCTGATCACTCTTAATAACAATAGAGAGAGTGAGAGTGAGAGGGAGAGGGAGAGGGTTGCAGCGTCCTGAGTTGTCATTAAGGACTTGCATTTGTACATCAAGTTACAAAACACCACGCAATTCTTTCCTGGAACTCCACAACAGGCTGGATCACCGCCACCTGTCTCCCTGTCTCCCTGCCTCCCTGCCTCCCGCCCGCCCGCCCCTCCCCGCTGTGCATTGTCCCTTCTTCCCGCAACTCCGGGCACTTTGCATAGGAAGAGTATCACCATTACTCTCGCCAAAGTTTTGTTAATTGATTCTGCAATGTGCTCTTTAATGTTCTCTTCTTAATTCTTTCTTTTTTCCTGAGTTAAGGAGCGCCACACGTCACTTTCCTATTACTTTCTTGATTTACCTGGCAGTTTTTTTCGTACCTGTCCTTATTATCTTATTATCTTGTTCTACTTCATTTGAATTTTACTTTTATTAGTGTATACTTGTAGGTCAAAGGTAGTAGTAGTAGTAGTAGTAGTAGTAGTAGTAGTAGTACCTCTAGTAAAAAAAATAAATAAATAAAAAAACAAGCATACATCACTTTTAGGATCAAAAAATGTGCCTTCCCTCACATCGCCCTGAAAATAACGGTCTATTTCCCCCCTGCAGACCACCACTCCCTATCACCTGGCTGGGAGACACACTACACCTATACCGGGGCGCGGCTGAACACCTGCAGCGCCTAATGAGCGGAGAAATATCGTACAGCCTTATGAGAAAACCCAGGAAAGAAAAGGAAGGCGGGAGAAAATGGGAGGGGGAGAGAAAGAACACAGGTCAACTTAGCTTCAATTCATTCCAGCGTGGCGCAGTAACCACATGCAGTACATTGCCCGGAATCTTTATGGAGGGGAAAGTAATTACATAAAAAAGTGAGGCCGTTGTGGTTGGTGGAGGCGGCATGCGCTTACAAGAGGTGGGTGTTTGTGTGTATGTGTGTGTGGCAGCCTCGTGCAGCGGGCGAGGCGGCGGTCTAACACAGCAGTGGTCTTACACACACGTGCCTCGACTGCCCAAAGGGAATGTAAAGCTGACACTGAGATACGAACTGGTGTTGTTGTCTTCCTTCCCTCCAGCTCTACTCCTCTGACGCACACACCAAACGCCAGATGATCTTTAAATGAGACGTTTCGTAACAGCTTCTTTTCGCTGGAGGCAGACATGGAGATAAGCTCGTTACTGGCAAGCGGAGTGAAGGAGTGAAGGAAGACGATACGACGTGAGTGACAAAGCAAGGAACTGGTGAAGCTTTACCAAAATGATGTGATAGTTTTTCTTTTCGCTCAACATATTATAAATTTATGTATTTTCTATTCTTTGTAAGAGTGGCCTAACATACCAAAAAATAAAGAAACCAAAACAAAATGGCCACGCAGAGATGCCAATCGCCAAAGAAAGGACAAAAGGATCATCCATTGTAATTGGAGGATAAGCGTCTTAAATCCTCACTCTCACTGACTGACTGACATGTGTTGATGGATGGATTTAATGATTTACGACGACTGACTGGCTCCTATGGTGACACTGACTCAGCCCATGCAATGATAAAAAGATCAATGTTGTCTCCGAGAAAAAAATAAATAAAATGTTGAAATCCTCTGAAGAAACACAGGAAAGAAAAAAATACTTCCAAACCTCACCATTTGATGAGAAAAGAGTAAAACACCTTTTAATAAACAAGATATGATAACACCAGTAGAAAACAAGTCGTATCACATTTACACAGACACAAGAAAAATACATATCGCATCCGAAAAGGAGAAACCACGGAAAGGAAAGCCAATAATGAAAAGACGCTATCATTACAGAGACTAAAGTAGAGATAGAGTCTTCCTTCCGAGCCGATACTCAGTGTGCAGACAACCACTAGGAATATGCAGCACTCAGCCTCACTTGAAGATCGAGGACGCCATCTAGCGGCTAATAATGCGGGAGAATGAGGCGGCTTAGCGTGAGATGCACCACCAAGACTTCAGACGCACTGGAGGCATCACAAGTAAAGGTCCACTGGCAACACTTCAGGCCACTTCTATATATAAACGCTGTGTCCTGAATTGCAAAGGGATAAAGCATGTTCAGCTTTCCTTGACACAACACGAAGCATCAAAGCATCTCTTGTGGTGAATATAGACGTGTCATTACTGCTGTATTGAACTAAAACGAGAATATAACAAGAATAGATGTGTTTCAGTGATGATTATTGGTGTCGCTGGCTTTGCAGTGAATTAATACACGAATTAGTATATCATAAGAGTATCTAATGTGAAGTGTGCAGCGCTGCGTTGAACTGAAACACAGATATTATTAGGATAATTAACAACAGCGTCTATCATTAGTGAATAGCTCACATCAGCTAATCCTATCATAATAATCTCAACTTGTAGAGAAAACACGAGTACATTAACAGCCCCAAAAAGGACAAATAGCAGATGATATGGCTGTAAAAACGACACTTGTTAAAAGGTCGAAAAACAGGGAATTCTATCTATCAATCTTAATACCTCACTCTCTCTCTCATTATCCGCTAAATAAAAACAATAAAAAACAAACATATTAATTCTTTCTAATGCCTCTATATTACCTCCAAAAGACATCACTTCACATTCCCCACGACAAACTGAGGAAAAGGAGCCGAGTGTCTTCCAGCACCAGATCCAGCTTCACCACCAATGCTCACGAAGCCTTCCTCTGCTCTCACTCTCTCCCTCGCAGATTATCAAAACTAAGCTGATTAGCGGAGGGACGGTCAACCTATCCGCACTGAACACAGAAATGGCTCGCTGGAATTACGGTGTATCTCTGTTAAGTCGTATTTTTGCGCCCAAAGCTGAGATTGTGCCAGGGTTTGTCTTACGATTGGCCGGATTCTGGTATGAGTCGAATCTTTGTATTTTGAAAAGCTTCACTGTAGTTTAGAAAATGACGGTGGTGATTAGTTAAGTTATCTCACTAATGTATTTCTTGTTAGGCATTGTAATCGAAGGAAACACTCGAAATCCATTAAATAGTGCATGATGAGTGTCTTCAAAGGAGGCTTAGGTATGATAAGACTTGAGAAAGCGATTTTCCATTGATGGTATACGTAGAATTAAACGACCATTTTAATATAAAGACACACACACACACACACACACACACACACACACACACACACACACACACACACACACACACACACACACTCAAAAACTTCCATTATGTAAATAGTCTATCAAAAGAAAGTTTATATGAAAAGAGACGTTTCAAAATTCAGCAAGATAGAAAACTCTTAATTTATCACTTTAACCAGAAAAGAGAAAAAAAAGGAACTAAAAATCTTCCATTAAAACCTCTCATAAATTATTGAGATAAGATGACAAGACGTTTGAAGAATAGTATCTCTCTCTGACAACACCAAATTCCCCTTAAACTATCACCCTAATCAAGAAAACACCCTCCGGACCACCAATAACTCCCAATAGATCCTCTTCAATTAAAAGTAACTGATATGTTGACGCGGGAACATTTAGAAACGTGGCGTTAGGTCAGACCTCTGTTAGTTAAGAGAAAAACCACAGCATCACTGAGTTGAAGGGAAAAGTTTTGGTGTTCGACTTGAGTTTAACCTTTACGAGTTGCATTGCGTGTTATTTCCAGATACAGAGAGGGAAGGGTGCGGGGAAGCGGCGGGGCGGCGGTGTGAGGGGGGTGGGAACAGTGTGGGCGTCTTTAAAAGGCCCCCTTGCTTCATGTAGGTGTCGACGATTGAGGGAACTGAGAGTGAAGGAAGGGAGAGATGGAGGGAGGGAAGCACGGGAAGTGATGAGGAAAGGTGGGTACAGATGGAAGCGAAAGATGGGGAGAAATGGAAAAGAGAATGAAATAGGAGTGATACGAGGAATATGAAGAAGGAAAGAGATGATAACTGGAACAGGGGGAGAGGAGATATGGAGTGGTAAAAAGAGAAATAGGGAAGAGTGGGAAGATAAAACAGAAGAATCATGGAAATAACAGAAACACAGATATGAAGAGAATGGAAAACAGATGAATAAAAGGGAACAAATCCCAATGATAAAGAGTTAGGAGGAAACTGAAGTATTTTTACCAGATGAAATAAATAATTAAATATCTCTGGTCATGCAACACTTGGCAAATCAACAAATTAAAGCAACGGTATCGTAATCTGGGAAATAATGATACAACAGTCCTTATAATCCTTTAGCATGGGATAGTATAGGAAACATAATATGAGTGACATAAGAGAAATTCGCAGGTCACAAATCAGGATAGAACAACAATAATAGTCTTAACCTGAGTACTGTTTAACTTTGAAGAGGCACGGAAAGGCTTGGCTTTCAAATAGTGATTAATAAATGGCAAAGATTCAAAATGTGGTTGAGTCATGAGGGAGCTTTAAAGTATGAGACAAATATATGAATGCGGATGACGACTGGAAATAAGAAGGTATATTGAATAAGAAACCTTGAAGAGAAAACAAGGAATCGGTTTTCAAATACTGTTTAATGAATGACACATACTCAATAAGCTGGTTGTTAGAGCTGAGACATTAGGAAGTTTTAAAAAGATTAAACAAATATATCAATGGAGATGATGGGTGAAAAGAAGCAGGTACATTTCTTTATGTAAGTAAGAGAAGCTGGCCAAGTGCAACAAAATTGATAAAACAAAAATCCCATTAGTTTGCCAGTTCCCTTATATATGCTAAAGAAATAGCCAAAATACAGGGAACAAAATAACATGAACCCTCTCTCTTAAATAAAGTGAAGTAACAGAGAGTTTGAAACATAGAAGTGACTGCACGTGGAGGCAAGCTAGTTTGTCGCAATTTCCTTTACCTTTTCCCTGCTCATATTTTCCAATTGAATTACCATGAATATATCAGTCAGTAAACACAAATGCAAGTTGCGCGAAGGTTTATCATCACGTTGACTCACCGGAGCTCGTTAGTGGGAAGATCGTGAAAGCTTCCTCGTGACGCAGACAGACCGCCGTGTTTTGCATCAAGAATTAGTCACCTCGGCACACATTTAATTCGCAATTCCAAGGAGAAGCAATGCCACTCTGAATAAATTAAATAATGCATTTACATTGAGACAGAGAGAGAGAGAGAGAGAGAGAGAGAGAGAGAGAGAGAGAGAGAGAGAGAGAGAGAGAGAGAGAGAGAGAGAGAGAGAGAGCAGAGAGAGAGGACTCACACTAAACATGCACCAAGATCTTTCAAAATTACAAAATCACACAACGTTAGAGTCTTCATTAAATCATACTAATTCAGTCATCCATTTTGCAAAACGTTTCTGCAATCTGAGGGACGAGAGAGGCTCAGGTGTCTTAAATAATAATCTTAATAATTGACTTTCTTCACCTTTTCACTACATTGGCGCGACCTTCTTGAATTACTAAAGTATCTGTCATTTTTCTTTCTCCACGGCCTTGAAAAATTGCTATGTGTGCTCTTATCACTTTTTTTTTTTTGTACTTAACCCCTTTCAGTACTGGGAGACATTTTTACCATGAGTTTGGAAAGGATTAGAGGATTTAATGACATTAGCAAGAATCTTTGAAGGTCAGGAATATTAATGGCCAGTCTGCACTATTTCAATCCTTACATGGGTTTTTGAAGTTGTACAAAATCGCCAAGTAATAAGCAAAATAAATATAAAAATGCATCCCAGTACTGAACAGTTTCAAAACATTCTATACGTCGTCTTTACTGTTGTGAATTAGTGCATACCTCAGTGAAACGGTTAAAAAACTAGTGGAGGCAGGAGACGAAACAATCTCGCTGTAAGATTAAGCAATATTACACCTTGGATCTTCACTCTACCTGCAAATGAGGTCGGCTGAGGGCAGGAGAGTAAACATGGAGTGGGAAAAAAAAAAAAACTCGGTAAATGCCTCTGTTTCCCTCCCGACCCAGCAAACAAGAGGAAAGAAAATGTAGAAGAGTTCCAAAAGAAGGTCAGGGCAGTTAAGTTCCCGCGGTGTCTGGATTCCGCTTACTTAAAGAGTTGTGAAGTTGTGGCGAAGTGGAGAGAGAGAGAGAGAAGCAGTAGAGAAGAGACTTTGCCACTGAAGAGAAGGAAGGATTGATGGTAAAGAATTAAATACTACTTAAAACTGATACTAATACAGCAATGGAGTTGTTTTGATAAAGATATTTGTACGGAATTAAAGGTGGAAAGATGAAAAAAGGTGAAGAAAAAAGTTGCGAAATGTGAAAAGGATGAAGTAGTAAGGGTAGAAATTAAATGCTACATAAAACTTATACAAATAGAGCTCTGAAGATGTCTTAATTAAAATGTTTGTACGAAAATAAAGGCGGAAAGTTGAAGAAAATTAAGAAAGCTGTTGAATTTACAAGCGAAAAGGATGAAGGAATGAGAGTAAAAATAGGTATTAGATAAAACTCAAACTAATTAAGTACAAAAATCATATGAAACTAAAATATAAGTACAAAAGTTGGAAAAAAACGAAGAAAAAATGTACGTAAAACCAATGTGGAGTTTACCAAAAGAAGAGAATGAGGAAATGAAATGTTACTGAGTAATTATGTATAGTAGTACTTCTGGGATGGTTAAAACAGAGGATGAAGAAATGCCGGTACAAACTAACAATAAAAGATTCATTCCAACTCGAGACAACATAAAATTAAGATAAAATAAGGGAATCTGAATCAATCACCACTAACAGCCAGTTACAATATCCTAATTAGGCCTATTCATGCTCGTTTTTATGTGTTTTAAAGAACAAACTAATTATCATTGGAAATATATGAACAAAGCAGCTCCTATACACGTGCACCGATGAGCTAACTCCTTTATTACCAAATTAAATAACCATAAAGTAATCTGTTTGCAATTCTAATAATGGCCATTTCCTGATTTTGGCATGAATAATAACCGAATAAAAATGTCCGTTTGTTTGTGCATGGCAGGGGAACGGAGGCAGTGAAAGGAAGTGAGAGAGAATGATGTGTGGGCAGAGACGGAGGGAGAGGAGAGGGAAAGGATGAGAGGGAGAGGAGGAGAGGGAGGAAGGGAGGAGAAGGGGAAGGGGCGATGAAAGCACCTCTTAGATGAAACATGGCCGGCGCAAAACATAGCAGCGTAGCGAAAGGTAATTGATGACACGCGCGGGTTCGATAGAATCCCGAATGAGCAATATCACCTCCGCACCTATTGCTGTGTTCCATAATGTTTCATGACGTGTTCCATTCCGCATGAGATGGCAAAGTGCTCAGCCTGCAGCTTTAGCACACATACACGCCCCAGCCCCGTGTGTTCTGGTGTGCTCCACGCTTCACTAAAAGGACATAAATAAGTACATGAACGATCTAATGCTGCAGTGGAGGAGGGACAAAGTTTCCTTAGTTATGCTGCTGCTGAAACATAGATCAAAGCAGGCAAGCGTCGCGATGCACTGTTAACTATATAACACTGTACAGAAGACAACACACGGCGGCGCGTTTCTCTAATTTCCCTGGTGCTGAAACATGCATCCATCAACGTGAGGCGTTCCGATGCACTACAACACAACTAAATATAACTCAGTGCTGTATAGTATTGCTCACAGGAGGGGAAGGAGAGTGGGAGGAGGTGGTGAGTTTCTCGAGTTTTCCCAATGTTGAAACGCGAGTCAAATCATCATAAGAGGGTTTGAATACATTAAAACAGAGTTCAATAAAATTATACCATAACTAGTGTCGGAGAGAAGGAAGGATGTTGTTCTCTCGTCCTCCTACAGTTGAAATATTCACCAAAGCATCACGGAAGCGTTGAATGCATTAGAGCAGAGTTAAATAAAACTCCATACACCCTTAATAATACTGGCGAGGAGAAGAAAATGATGAGAATTTTCTTACAATTAAAATGTGGAACAAATTACAAATCCTACTGATAAAATATGCTTTGAATACTCAAGAAACTAACTAAATAAAACGAAACAGATACGAATGTTGGCGGGAGAAGAGAGAAGGAAGGAAGAGCGCTGCCTCACATTTAAGGCGTGGATCAAATCAGCAGGGAACCGCTGACTGAGGCGTCTGAGGAGAGGAATTAAGACCGAGGGGAAGGGGCAGTGATGGCCACTTAAGGTGAGTTCCTTATTATGCTAATCATTTCGTCAGGCGGCGATTGTTGTCATTAATTTCCGCGTCCCCTCGAGTGTGTGAGCTGCCATCAACACCGCGCTAAGGAGGGAGGGAGGGAGGGAGGGAGGGAGGGAGCCTGTCTGCGGTGAACCAGAGGGACGGAAGATGGACAAGGACAGAGAGGATTGATCCCTGGTGTGAAGTAAGGGTGGAGGTGCGCATGTGTGTGTGTGTGTGTGTGTGTGTGTGTGTGTGTGTGTGTGTGTGTGTGTGTGTGTGTGTGTGTGAATTTCAAACAAAATAACAACTGACACAGACACACACACACACACACACACACACACACCACATGTTACACCACTGATAAGCCTTACCGCATCCTATCCTCACATCTTCATTCCCTGAAGCACGCCACGCCGAGACACTCCAGCAACAGCTTCCCCAGTCATACCTCCTTGATCCACCTTCCTTCCTGCCTCTCTCACTCACTCACATGCCCTATAACCCCACTCACACAATCCCCACTCGCATTAGGGCTCAAAACACGAGGATAAATAGGACACGAGGACATCACGAGACTCACGAAGCGGAAAGGAATGTCGAGGAACCACCGACAAACGAAAAAGTCCCCCGCCAGTTTTCCTCGACAACCAAGTAAGAGGGAGATAACTTTCCGCGAGCTCATAGGAGGACGAAAAGTACCCAAGCATTGCCTCTACTGGTGTTTCCTTCCCTTCCTTTCCTTCCCGGCCACGTCCTGCACCGGGTCTTTTTCCTGAAGGAGGGTCGGTCTGGTGGAAGGGACTAAGGGGGGCAGAGTACGGGGTGAGGTCGTGGTAGGTTCAGTGTGGGAGATCAAGCCGCGGCATCTTCGTAGGAGCAAAGAAATTATTCTCATTCTTCCATTTTCTGGCCAGCTGAACGTCTATTAAAGTTAATGGGCCCCATCCATTGTGTAAAGGGAAGCAGATAATCGGGTAAAATGTTTGGAAACTTTTAATTCCGTAAAGATGCTCGTGTATAATTCCAGGCTGGGCGGAGGCGTAATGTGTTATATATAAGCAGATGCGTCTCGTGTTGGGAGAGGCGTGTTGGTGGCTGCCGCTTCTCCTCCTCGGGGTCAGTGGAGACATCAAGTGCTGGTTTTCAAATAAGGTAGTTAATGAGTGGAGCAGATTCAGTAATCATATTGTTAGTGCTCAGACAATGGGGAGTTTTAAAAGAAGATTAGACAAGTTTATGGATGAGGATGATAGATGGAATTAGGCAGTGGTGTTCATACAGAAACTGCCACGAGTGGGTTTAACGGCCTCTTGCGGCTTTCCTCATTTTCTTATGTTAAGTGGAACAAGGAAATCTACTGCCACCTGTGTGCTGAGGGTGGAAAAAATGCCATCATTCTTTTTCTTTTTCAATTATATAATGAATGAAGGAAAAGTCATTCTTCGTTTTCTTCTCTTCTCCAACTACGTAATGAATGAGGTTAAAACATTTTCCCTTCTATATTCTACACTTGTACATTAACTGTGGTGAAAAGTTCATTCTTCTTTTCCTCTTGTCCTCAACAATTTAATGAATGAGGAAAACACGCCTTCCCGTTTTCCTTTTACAAATGTGCAATGAATCTGAAAAAAAGTGATTCTTATTTTTCTTATGGTTTAGATTATGTAGTGAATTAGAAAAACGACACTCAACTTTTCTTTCTTAATTTAGCCTCTCTTACACCCATAAAAAATATATATATAAATTTTTCAGGTTAGAAAGACATCATACATATACAACCCCCAAAATACATTCCTTAACCCATGTTTTCTATCACTCACATCAAGAGAGAGAGAGAGAGAGAGAGAGAGAGAGAGAGAGAGAGAGAGAGAGAGAGAGAGAGAGAGAGAGAGAGAGACCTAACTTCACCGCCATGCATCTTCTCACACTCAACGCACGCATGGATCTCAAAGACCAAGCAAATTTACTCAAGTTGGACTCGGAATAAAAATAAATAAATGAAAAAAAATACCATCCTGCCTGGAGTCTTTTAATTTGCAAGAAGGGAACACCAGTCAGTCCACCGCTCGAATCACGACAACTTTTGCGTAGAAGTTCACCTAAATTTTGTCCATCAAGAGAACTGTAGCTGAATGAGAGGCTGAGTTGGGTCGAGAGAGAGAGAGAGAGAGAGAGAGAGAGAGAGAGAGAGAGAGAGAGAGAGAGAGAGAGAGAGAGAGAGAGAGAGAGAGAGAGAGGAGAGAGAGAGAGAGAGAGAGAGAGAGTAGGAAAAGTGAAAATTTGTGAGCGACAGTGAAGAAAAGTGACTGAAAATGAAAGAAGACAAGCAAATGATAAGAAAAAAAACAATGACTTATATTTGACAGATAGTGAAAGTAAGAAAAAATACAAATAAAAATGAAAAAAAAATCCAAAATATCAAAATGAGAAAGAAGAAACAAAGCAAAGAATAAACCAAAGAAGGAAAGAAAGAAAGAAAAATAAACACACAGAAAATACTCGTAAGTGTAGAAGAGCAATGAAGTGAAGACTGAGAGTGACGATTGCAGTTAGGAAGGAAGAAGTTAGGAAGGTGAGAGGTAACATGTGGAGAAGAGAGTAGGTGAGTGCAGGGAGAGGAATAAATGTGAGAGGTGAGAGTAGGGAGAGAAAAGAGTGAGAAACCCTGATAACGAGTGAGGGAGAGAGGAGGAGGAGGAGGAGGAGGAGGAGGAGGAGGAGGAGGAGGA
>CM035180.1:11019417-11034155 GCA_020233015.1 Callinectes sapidus
GAGAGAGAGAGAGAGAGAGAGAGAGAGAGAGAGAGAGAGAGAGAATTAAGAACATACACATATTCAGAATGTTTCATGAAAACAAAATAAAAAAAACATTAAAGAAAAGTAATAAATGTAGCCGGAATCTATAATAATAATTAAGAATATTGGAAAAAAAATAATAGTGGATAGAAAAATAAATAAAATGAATAATATTTCACGATAAATACATAGGCAACAAAAACGATATTAAAAAATCAAATACTGTAATCTTCATCAATTGTCAATTAAATCTTGCATTAACCGATCTTCATAAGGTTTTCTATTACCGATATAACAAGACACTTTCACAAGGGAATTAATTGTAACAACTAAACACACAAAGCACGTCACACACTCACGCTGCGCATTTCACCCCTGAACTCTCTACATTGACATTAACACGGTGATGAAAAAAATGGAGAAAAAAGTGAGGAAATAAATATACTAAATAAAATAAATAAATAAACTAATACACACATGAAAACCAACAGTTTGGTTATAAGGAAAAAAAGAAACTGTCAGTATCTGGTGACGCGTGGCTTAATCTTTCACAAACGCTGAATAAAGAAAATAAAAAAAAGCCGATGAAAAAGTAAGAGTGAAAAAAGTTAAATGTTAATCAATAAACAGAGCGGCAGGTATTGCGTTCTTTCTCTGCATTTGATATGACGAGAGCGTGTTTCATATCACATATTTTGCAGAATTTATTCCCCCAGCAACAACAGCAGCAGCGACAACAACAACAGCAGCAGCAGCAGGGAACAACAGCAGCAGCAGCAGCAGCAGCAGCAGAAACAGCAATTGGTGCACAAAATAAATCTAAGTCAGGGAGCTTAATAAAGGAGTCCAAAATAATTACATTACAAATTCATCAAAATTGTATAAAAAATGTCAATATTTTCTCATACACAACTGTACTGTCCCCATTCGACAGACACACACACACACGCACACGCACACACACACACACACACACACACACACACACACACACCAGTTCATTTCACTAACCCTTTTCTTTAACCTCCATTTTTTCACAGTTATTTTCCTCTCTTACTGTCTCCACCCTCGCTTGTTCGTCCGTGCTCTGGTAAATCTATTCAAGACACATGCAGAACCTGGTACCGTAGATCCCTGCCTGGCTTACCTGCCTCGCTTACCTGTCTCGCAACCCCCTACCACACATACACACACACCACCGTCTCTTCCATTCTCAACTCACCCGCCAGGCAACCAAACCAGCTCCACCCTACATTCTTCCGGGAAAGACTCATATGTAGCAAAGATCTGGCAGGCAAATTTGACCGCAGTTTCCACACCAGCGTCAACCTGAATACTCGCCTGATATAACGCGACCCAAACCTTTGTCAATAGCGAGGCAAACACTGCTCGAGGCCCGCTGCCAGTTAAGGGTTTTCAAGGATGCACCAAGGACGAGGAGGACTAGAAGGAGGAGGAGGACCAGGAGGAGGAGGAGAAGAAGAAGGATGGAAGAAAGAGTATAGGAGTAAGAGCAGTAACAGGAGGAAAAGGATGGAAGAGAATGAGGAAAAGGATGGAGGAAGAAGAGGAAAAGTAGAAGAAGGAGGAAAAGTAAGAGGAAGAGGGTGAAAAGTAGGAGGTGGTGGTATTAGGACACTGGAAGAAAGAGTAACAGAAATAGGACAAAGAACAGTAGTAGGTGGAAAAGATGGAAGAAGAATAGGAGAAGAAAGAGGGTGGTTGAGAAAAGAGTAAGGAGGAATAGTAACAGCAACAAGATGGAGGAGGAAAACATAGAAAGAACATGACGAAATTGAAGTAAAAGGGAAAGTGAAAGAAAAGGAGAAAATGGTACGTAGAAATGGAACGAAGAGTAGGACATAACTGAGAGAAGAAAATACGGGAAACAAAAAAAAAAAGAAAGTGTGGGTAATGGAGAATTGGAATAAAAAAAAGTCGAGAAGAGAATAAAGATATCAAAATCGAGTGAGTGGAAAAAACAACAACTAAAAAGTAAGAAGAAACAAAAACGAAACGATTTCGAGTTAAAAGTTTCTATCAACACTTTTTGCGATAGAGAAGAAAATACCAGGATTGAGACAGATAGATGCACAGAATGTCAAACCTTTGCCGCGTACAAATGAAAAACAAAAAAAAACATTTAAGTTATAAAATCTACTGAGAACATTTTTTTCTCTTTTCCTTCGACTCTCTCTCTCTCTCTCTCTCTCTCTCTCTCTCTCTCTCTCTCTCTCTCTCTCTCTCTCTCTCTCTCTCTCTCTCTCTCTTCAAGCATGAAGATCAAATTACTTTTAGAACGTGATTTTACTGAGAATGTTCGGCTGACCCTGGAAAGGAAAAAAACAAGAAGGACAGTGACCACCCAACACAGCCTTCCATCAGCTCACACATTACTTAGGAACACGTATTTTGAAGTCACAAAATCCTATCCCTCTCTGATTTCTTCCTTTTCCATATTTCTGGCATCAAGTTACCCCCCAAAACGAACGAGAACAGAAATTACCGTCAAAGTGAGATTAGGAAAAAGATATCACTTACAGACATAAATTCACATTCTAGTTGCAAATTGTAAAAAAAAAAATAAATAAATAAAAAAACGTACGAGAAGACAGAATACCGTTAAAATGAGATTAGGAAAAGATGTCACTCACTCACCTAAACACACATACACACAGACACATACATATACACACTCACACTCCACACGCTTACTAATCCAACTACCTCACCTTCACCACCCACTCAGGATAGACTCAATATTTATTCACAAGGAAATGTACCACGCTCCCCTCACTGAAATACAGCCCCAGCGCACCCTGAAGCACCTACGGGCAGGCAATTCTACGCGCGCAAAACTATTTTTTAGGCAGAAAATGCAGCAAAAACGGAAGCCGGGCGAGTGGCAGCAAGTTTCCCCCCTTTGCTCGATTCCCCGCTTGTTTTCCCTCCTCGTGGTGACCCGTCCGGGGAGTCACTGATATCTGAAGCCACCATTCCAGCCCTTAATTCCGGACCATGAAGTGAACTGGCGGAATTGAGTCCCTCCATACACGGTACATTATTCAGGGGCAGGATGTAAAACGGCACGCGAGAGAATAGGAACGAGTCGGGGGTAAGATAAATGCGCTTACGAATGGGAGACTTGAGTAATTCTTCTTCTCCCTATCATATAATATTCAGGAGGTGGAGTTATGTGGTCCGAGAAGAAGAATAATAGAATTGCTATGTGCTTTTCTTATGTTGGGGTAAAGAGGGGGGTTGAGGTTTGGGAAGGGAAGGGTATGGTAATAGGGTGTAATAGTTTGTTGGTGATGGAGTTTGTTAAAAAATGTCCTGTATTTCTATTTATTTATCTGTTTACTTTATTATTTATTCATTTATTCATTTGTTTATTATATTTTTCATCCATTTATTTTTTCATGTCCTTTGGTGTGTGTGTGTGTGTGTGTGTGTGTGTGTGTGTGTGTGTGTGTGTGTGTGTGTATGTGTATGTGTGTGTGTGTGTGTGTGTGTGTGTGTGTGTGTGTATATATTTTCATCAGGAAAAATAAAACCGGAAGTAGACAGAACACAAAAATCCACCACACTTTTTCCTAATTCTCAACTCAACACGACACACCACAACAAAACCTTTACCCTTTCAACATCGCCAGCGACAAGAATCCTCCCGACTTATAGAACACCATTTCGTAATTCTGAGGCAACAACAAGCTGGCTCGGACCACACACCATCACAAACATTGGCACAGCAGGTTGCACTGGACCCTCACGGCCCACCCCACCCTGCTCCGTCCCACCCCATCTCACCACGCCCCGCCACGCCCCTCTGCTACTGGTTACACATTAGGATTCCAGGGTTTGCTCCTCCTGACGAGATGTCCTGCCAGACAAAGAGCTCACAGCTACATTGGACTCACCTCAAGAACTTTACCTGCCTGTCTCTTGTTTGTATCTTTGTTTCGCTGACTCTTTCTATGAAGGGAACCCGGCCTAGGGCAAAAATGGTGATTAAAATAGACCTATTGATGTTTTGGTCTCTAAAATGTTTTATAAAGGACTGAAGTCTAATTCCAGCTTTTTTAATTATTAATTTGGGTGAAAAATATATGTATTGTTAGGTGCATGTAGTTTTTTTGTGAAGAAATTGTCTTTTTTTTTCTTCTTTTTTAGATTATTATAGCTCTTACATTAAAAAATCCTTCTTTTACTGACGTCACACCTCCCACAACAGTAACTGGATCACCACAAGACCATTATCTCCTTGTCTCTCGCCTTAATCTGCTTTACTAGCCACATTAGCTCCTATATACATCAGAGTCCCATTTTCAGTGTTATTCAAAGAGCATCCCATTTCCTTTAACAATACTTGCTTGGCCACAAACGTTCATTATCTTCTTGCTTTTCGTTAATTGATTTCTTTTTAATAAGTTACCTATTACATCAAAATCTCACCACTATTTTACTTTATTACGTCATCTCTGTCACACAATATCAAATCACTCATAACAATACTATTCTGACAACAAGATATTATTTGCCTGACTCCGACATTAGAAAATAAGCAAGAGACAATCAAGCTGGCACGTTAACTAACTCATGTTTTTTTAACGAAAGCAAACACAGAAAACAAACGAGAGAGAGAGAGAGAGAGAGAGAGAGAGAGAGAGAGAGAGAGAGAGAGAGAGAGAGAGAGCAGAGAGAAACAGACAGAAAGAGAAAAAAGGATCAAGATAGACAGACAGACATACAGACAGTTAAAAAGACAGACAGACTGGCAGACAGACAGACAGACACAGAGAGACAGAGAAAGACAGCGAGAGAGACGGATGAAAAAAGTTTAGCCTGCAATATTTTACGATAGAGGCCATGAAAAAAAAAAAAGTTTATCTTGTCCCCATTTAAAACACAATCTGCTGAGAATTGGATTTGGCGCCGTCACTGACAAACGGGAACGACACTATGAGCCAGCCAGGCGAGTTCCCCCCCATAAAACAGCGACTTTTTTGGCACTTTTAGCGAGAACCTCAACTTTCAGATTAACTGCTACGGCAAACTACACAACTCCTCTTCCTCCTCCTACCTACTCCTCCTCCTCTTCCTCTTGCTGATGGAGAGAAACGTGCCTGTGTAAATGTGAGTGAGTGAGTGTGCGTGTGTGTGTGTGTGTGTGCCAAGAGCTGCAACACACTGATAAACTTGCAGACGGCCTCCTCCTCTACTCGTACCTTCAAAGAGACGAGGAATCAAGGGCCGATCTCTATTATACGTGTGGTGAAGCATTCTATTCCTCCCTGCCTTGCTTCGCCTCCCAAAGGTTCAGCCACAGCAGCAACAGCAAACTCGCCAACAAATGACTTACTTTTCTCGTAGTTTCGTGTCTTTGGTGCTTCTTTATTTATATTTTTGCTCTTTCTGTTTTATTTCTCGTAACACGTAAAAGTTTTTTTTTATATGGACGTGATTTGTGGTTTTATTTCTAGTTTATATGTTGTTTTATATTTGTTTTGTGACTTTTCTTGTTTTTTTATATTCCTTTCGCACGTCTTTTTCTTTCCCTCTCGATTTTTTCTTAGATTTCAGCGTTTTTAGTTTATTTTTCTTTCTTTTTCTAGCTTATCACACGTTTGTCATTTAGTATGCTATTTCTTACTCATGTTTTTCTCTTCTATTTCACTTTTGGTCTTCTAAGGCTTAATAATTTTCCAGAGAGGTATAATTTAGTGTTTACCTTTTTTCGTAAGTCTATCATACTTTTTTTTTATTTATCATAGTATTTTTCACTCGTTCGCTTGTGTTGTTTTCTATTTTTCCTTCATAAGACTTAATAACTTCGCAGACTTGTATAATTTAGTGCTTTTTTTTTTTTAAGATTATCACAAATTCTTGTTATCCATCATACTTTTTAGCGTATTTTTTTCTCATTCGATTCTTCCAAGACCACAATTTTCTATATGCGTAACGTGTATCATTAATTCATCATTATTTCTTCTATGAATTTCAACCATTTTTTCATTCCTAGTCGCTAGTTTACATGGACATTTCTTCCTATCTTTATTTTCCCTTTCAATACTAACACTATTTCAATAAACAAAATAACAGCGATATTTTTTCTTACCTGAAAGAAACTCAGGACCAGTGTTAGGAAGAACATTTTTATTTGCTATGTCTTAAGTGGTACCGAAACGTAGTAGATAAAAAAATGTTCTTCCTAAAACACTTTATGGTCTTCATTAACACTTGCATTGATATTTGCTCCATCTTCCCTTAATAACTGACCACTCTACGACATCTTTACATGTTTCATAGTTACCGCAAATCTTTAAACTATACAGAAATAGCAAACTATTCTATTTTTTCATGCATACCTTTCTCGAATTTGCCAATAAAGTTCTAATGCATTGCTAGTGATCTTGTTGTATCGTATCGCAGTGAAAGAGTTGAACACATATTCTCAAACAAAACACACAAATATTCTCACACAAAACACCACACACCACAAATATTCCCACACAAAAAAAGCAACAAGCCACAAGTATCAAATGACTGTGTGGCTGTAGACAGATACTTCCCTATCCATCACCTCCAGGCCCCCCTCCACGTCAGTGAATAAACCATGAGTATCAGTACTATTACATCCATTAAAACGCCTTCCTTCCCACGGGCGCCGGAACAAACCCCACCCTTACTAATCCTCAGCCGCGGGGGAGGGAGAGTTTATGGTAGAGGAGCTTTTCCGTTGAGCCACACGCCCCGCCCGAGGAAATATACATACAAGGTTTGATGAAAGACATAAATTCCAAGCTTCCCTATTTCCCCACAACATTTTTCGATCCCAACACAGCATACAAACTCCGCAAAACTCCGCATCACGAACTTGCTTTAGATTCGCATTTCAGGGACCCACTTGAAAGCCTCCGCCCGACGCACTCACCGCTCTTCAAGTACAAATACCGCACATTGAACCAGCGCACAACACGCCTGACACTCGCCCCGTTAACCTCCGCTATTCTCCCGTCCCTCAGCGGTGAATTTGAACGAGACACTTCACTGCAATCACAATAACCACGTGCCATCTGCTTCTTTCCCTCTCAGGCTTTGTTCCGCTGTGAAAAGGGTGCAAGTCAAACAGTATTCCAGCCCCGAGATGCATTCCATTGCCTTGATGAACGGGGGAACAGGAACCAAGTCGAAGTGAACAGCGGAAGAAAAGTCACCCTTTGTACTGGAGAGGAAGTGACAAAAAACGAACACCCAGGGAGGTTAAGGTTTAGGTATACGGAGTGCGGTGCGAGGAGGGGGTATTGAGAGCATCCAGGAGGCATGACCGGACGCAGTTGACAACAAAGAAAGGAGCTGCTGGGAATCAAAAGATGAGCCTCGCCCTCTCACTCTGTCACTCCCTCGCTTCCTTTCTCTACACAGACAGGAAAGAGCGGCCACCGATTTGATGCAAGGACGGAATTTACTTCAAAACCCATCGGCTCAGGGAAGCTCACGAAGCCTCCATCCCTGAGCGACGCCCACATGTTTTGGCGGGTCGTGCAAGGTCCGCGTCACCGAGCCATCAGGACTGAGCCGGGACACGGGGCCAGTTTAGCATATCATCCATCTCGCCACGACGCGGGATTGAAAATGTAAAATGCGTAGAGTAGGAACAGAACCATAACTTCAAAGGAACACTGAGGGGAGTGATGGAAGATATCAGACGGGAACGGACATGACGGAGCAACACAAGCCACATTCGCAAGACGTGCCTCCTGCAGTCAGACTCTAACTGGATAACAATGGCCTGTTTTCCCCGAGCCGCTGCGACCATTCATCACCTTTATGCCCGCGTGTCGTTAAGGTGAAGGTCCCGTTACTGTGCCCCGATATGGAATCCACGCACTGATGAGGGTTTGAATTCCACGAAGGCTTTCAGTGCACCCTCCAGCTGCCCATCCATGTGTCCAAGGTCAGCCAGTTAAGTCAATACTAAGACATTACGTATGAAGGCTCAGAGTTACAGATGACGCGACGCGGCGACTGTGGTTCCTGAAACTATTAGTGAATGCTGCGAACTTGCCATCAAACTAACTACGGCGAATGTTGAAACCGCCGCTACTAACTGCCTAACAAACTGATACTGATACTGTCGCTTTCTCACATTCAGCAGTAAAAGGTTTTATGATTCCAGCACACAAAGTATTACAAAACTACTCATCTTCACCTGATACCTTTCTCACAATCTGCAGGAAAAAGCTTAATGATTAGAGCACACAAAAATATTACAAAACTACTCATCTTCATCTTTTACCATCCCACAATCAGCAGTAATAGGTTTGGTGATTAGAACACACAAAGTATTACAAAACTACTCATATTCATTTGTTACCTCCCCACAATATGCAGGAAAAGGTTTAATGATTAGAGTACACAAAAATATTACAAAACTTCGACTCTCTCCTTCACTTACTAACCAATAGACTAACGGATACTCCTGTCATCCACTAACCAATACCGAAAAGAATAATTTCACATCTCAAATCTCGACTCGTATTCTACTATATATTTTGTTCTATACCACACTTATTCTCTACCTATTCCTATATCACACTCACTCTCTTCCTATAACAAGCTCACTCTCTATTCTTATAATACAATCATTCTTTACCACAACTCAAATTTCGCCTCGTATTCTACCAAAATTTTCCTATACCACACTCACTCTCTCTCCCAATAACACACCCACTCTGTTTCACAACTCAAATCTCGCCTCGTATTCTACCCAGTACAGTTTTTCCTATACCATCTCACTCTCTCTCCCTGTGAAGCTGCATGGGGTAAAACAAAGGGCATACATCTCCATCCCCCCCCCACCCCCCTCCCTCTTTTGCTTTTTCCCAGAACGTGCTGGTCAATTCACTCCCGTTACAAGAGAGGAGTGAAGTTTCCTATCGGTGCATGAAGTGTTTCCTCGAAGTGCTTGGCTGTTCTTTCCAGGGATCCCGCCAAGGTAAAACAGTAACGCTACATGTTCGAACCTTTGTACTTAATTGTTCGTTTGATGTTGCTAACAGTGGAGAACTTTGATGCAGACTGAAGTACAAGTTAAGTCTGTTTGTTAGTGAGAGTGTGTGGTGTGAAAATATTCTCTCTCTCTCTCTCTCTCTCTCTCTCTCTCTCTCTCTCTCTCTCTCTCTCTCTCTCTCTCTCTTTGAAACAGCATGCTACGTTCCTCTTTCCTTGTATGAAAAAAGAATGGCGAATGAAATCTCTCTCTCTCTCTCTCTCTCTCTCTCTCTCTCTCTCTCTCTCTCTCTCTCTCTCTCTCTCTCTCTCTCTCTCTCTCTCTCTCTCTCTCTCTCTCTCTCTCTCTCTCTCTCTCTCTCGTATCTTTACCGCCATGTTTTACACTTCCCTTTTTAATATCGCTAGCACCTCGAGGTTCTCACTCACGGCCGCCCCTCACCCTCGCAGCGCTGGCCCATCGCTCTTCCTTCCTTCGTACATAAACCCGCCACCTTACAGCCCTAATAGCCGGGGCGAGAGAGGAGTAGTGTATAGTAGCTCAGAAACTCTCCGAAAATTTCCCCCCCTCACTCTCGTATACCAGGAAATAAAATACGAGGTAGGGACACTATCATGTTTGCAAAAATGCCAAATCCTCCCGAGACTTCCCCGAGGTTCGCACATAAATTATTCCCGCAGTGCCAGCCTGGGAGGAACCATATTACTTTTAAGAATTTCAACGCAACAACGATTAAACGCAGGGTCGCCAGTCGCTCAGGAAGGAGTAAACATTTTTCCGCTCCAGCTGACTCCCAATGCTATATACGTTTGCCCAAGGAGGGAATAATATTTTGGCCCATTTTAAAGACGCTCCGTTATTGGAGTACCTGTCTTATTTCCTCAAAAACACAGAGACACACAAAGACACACACACAAACACACTATCAGCGCAAATCACACACAGCACAACCAGCAGCTGTAAACTATCGTTAAACACGTACTAAACATGTTACAGTACACTATCAATAATCTTTAATGACCTCCAGTTCCTCCTCTTCCTCTTTCTCTTCTTCCTCCTCCTCCTTCTCCAGCAAACGAAAACACGAAAAATTGTGAACACCCTTGAAAGATTAATATTTCTCGCATCCTTGGCAGGGCGACACAATATTGGGCCTCTAACGCACAGCTAGTAAACCGATCTCATGTATATTTTCAACAGGTCTCGAAATCATCTGCAGTATATCACAGAGCTGGCAGGAAGGGGCGGGGCGGTGAGGCTACAGTAGGTCAGAGGGAGGGGAAGGGAGAGATGGGAGGTGATTGGGGTGAGGAAAGGGTGGAATAAAAGCCCGGGAGAAGGATGATGGAAGGGAGCAGGGTGACGGAAGGCAGCGGGGAGGGTCAGTGGATGGGTGGGTATAGATACGGCAGAAAATGAAAGGAGGGATAATGGAAGAATTGGGGGATTCGAGCGGAAAGGGGAATGGCAGGGAGGGAGGAAGAGATTCACGAGGACATGGGATGGGAAGGAGATGGGGACGAGGAGGAGGAGGAGGGGGACAGGACAAGAGGCAAAGAGGAAGAAGAAAAGACATAGAAGAGTAATAAGAGGAAGAGGAGAAAACGTGACAAAATAGAGGAAGAGCCAAAAAAGAGGCGTGTAGGTAAATCAAGAGGAAGAGCAGGCAAAAATAGGAAACGAAGAAGAAAATAAATAAGATGATTAAAAATACCACTTCCAAGACGAGAAAGAGGAAGCGGAAGACGAAATGAAACATAGAGGGATGGAGAGGAGGAAAAGAAAAAAAATAGAGAAAAGAGAGAGAGAAAGAGGAAGAAAGATGAGCAAAGGACTAAGAGAAGAAGAAATAAAACCATTAAGACTGAAAACACAACGATGAGAATGAAAATAAAAGGAGGAGGAGGAGGAGGAGGAGGAGAAGGAGGAGGAGGAGGAAGAGGACACGAAAACAATAACGCTACGAACAAGACCTGGAAATAGTATACGAGAAAGAGGAGGAGGAGGAGGAGGAGGACAAGGACGAGATGGAAGCGAAGGAGGAGGAAAACACGAAGGAGAAAAACCGAAAAGGGAAAAGCAGAGCGAAGTGAAACGTAAACTTAAACATGAAACCTTTTCCCTCGTGACAAACAACCCTATAAATTTACCTGCAAAATCGCTGTATACGTAGAGTTACCTGTGTTACCTGGGCCTATAAATTCATACGACCTTGAGTTCCCTGCCGTAAAAAAGAATAAAAAAAAAAGAAAAAAGAATTAGTGTCGAAGGGGAGTTCAATGGGTGACTTTTTTTTTAGATTGTAGATAAGCTGGAAATTGTGAACTTCGTGTTGCCAAGCTCTCTCTCTCTCTCTCTCTCTCTCTCTGCCCCATCATTATATAGATTTACTGGACAACTTAAGAGACTAAAGGTTATATAACTAGGATTACCAATTATAGTCTCATTCTATCAATTTTAAGAATACATAACTACTGTCTTTAATTCAACAGCCAAAAATTCACGTTACTTTTTAAATGGTTGTGTTGTCCGGTTCTCTCTCTCTCTCTCTCTCTCTCTCTCTCTCTCTCTCTCTCTCTCTCTCTCTCTCTCTCTCTCTGTCAAGCACCTTTATTAGAACAAGATCGCTAATGTTTATGAAGGTTTCCAGGAATTTAATTTTGTGTCCCATGGTTATCCTTTGCGCTTTTCTCGACACAACGCGCAGTAAAGAAGCAGTGGCAGAGAGAGAGAGAGTGAGGGAGAGTGGTGAGGGAAGAGGGGAGAGGGTCAGTGTTGGGGGGGAGTTAAGGGAGGGAGAGGCTGATGGGTAGAAGAGAAAGGTCAATAAGACGCCAGTGTTCTGAGAAAGTTTGGGGGAATGACCTCAAGATGCATTCCTGTGCATAGTGGTGTTATTTGAGTAAAGAAGGGAGTGCACGAGACTGATTGGTGTGGCGATGAAGTGTGTATATTGTGGGGATTTTGGCAAAGTTACTGGGTCTCTCTCTCTCTCTCTCTCTCTCTCTCTCTCTCTCTCTCTCATAGAAACAAAGACATGAAAGAAAAGCAAGCACCGGTACTTACCACCCGCCCACACACACACACACACACGGTCATGACTCAAGAATTGCCTCGGTTTAAGTGAAATTCTCGTCTTTTTATTTTGTTTATTATTACCGTCTCCTACTATTTCTATAATCATAATGAAAGGTGTGTGCTTAAACCGTTATTAAAAAAAACTCATATTTCACACTTGATTTACCACGACGCTGAAAAGAATATTACCTACGAATTTCTTCCTTTTCTTCTTTCTTTCCTAAGTTATTAATACCAGCTCCATTCCTAGTGCTAATAAAATGCGTGTGTTTAGAAAATATTAGAGAAACTTGTCATCTTTCTGGAACAGTTATTCCCTTTAAAACATCTACACGTGGCACAGAGCATTTTATCTTTAGCCATTAATATAACATTCGTTATTTCTACTACCAAAGCAAAGTGTATATTCAAATAAATCGTCAGAAAACTCTTTGTTGACCTAATCCACTACTCTGATAAAATACCAACAGACTCATTCAATCATTCAATCGTAGTAGTTCCATCATGATAGTTTTGTTTCCTTTCTCCTCTTTCTAAATCTCCTTTTTGATTCGATACAACCATGATTGAATTACATGCATATATAGCCGCTAATCTAACTGTTACAAATAGTCATTTTTAAATCCCAAATTCCATACAAACGACCTATCTATTAACCCCTTCGGTACTGGGACGCATTCTCATATTCATTCTCATCATTATTTTTCGATTTTCTACAGCTTCAGAGACTTATGTAGCGGGTTGAAATAGTACAGACTCTTATCAATAATCTGGCCTTAATGTCAATAAAATCGTCTAATCACACCCTAAAATTCGTGATAAAAATGTGCCCCAGTAACGAAAGGGACGCATTCTCATATTCATTCTGCTTATTATTTGTCGATTTTCTAGTTTCTGAATTTGTACAAACTCCTGCCAAGAATCTGACCTCCATAGACCCTAATGTCAATAAAGTAATCTAATCACATCCAAAAGTTCGTGATGAAAATACACCCCAGTTGTGAAGGGGTTCAAAATATGCGCCATACCTAAACACGCCTTTCTTCCCAGCCATCTCCAGACAGGTCGATGCAACTCCTGGAGCCCCGACCTTTGTGAGTTGACCCATTGTCACTCGAGAGACTTTTAACGTATCTACAAGTACCAACATCCCTTTTCTTAGCAACTCTAGCCCACTTCTACTCGTTGAGACGCTAAGAGTCTCCATTTAAGCCGCCAATTTCGTCACAGTACATAATATTTCGCTCCTTCCTTTTCCAAAGTCTAAAAGCTAAATAATTTTGGTGTCTTTTATAATTTGGTTCTAAGATATTATGGTTGGGAATGGTAAGTGTGAGGAGGAGGAGGAGGAGGAGGAGGAATAGGAGGAGGAGGAGGAGGAGGAGGAGGAGGAGGAGGAGGAAGAGAAGGAGAAGGAGCAGGAGAAGGAGAAGGAGAAGGAGAAGGAGAAGGAGAAGAAGGAGAAGGAGAAGGAGAAGAAGGAGAAGGAGAAGAAGGAAGAGGAGAAGGAGAAGGAAAAAGAGTAGGAAGAGGACGAAGTGAAATCCGAATATAAAGGCAAAAGAAAACCAGAGAGGAGGAGAAAGAGGAGAAAGAGGAGGAGGAGGAGGAGGAGGAGGAGGAGGAGGAGGAGGAGAAGGAGGAGGAAGGGACAAGTTCCAGTACCACTCTAGCTTTGCAAAACTTAATTCTCCCAAATATTTACAGTATGGCGCGCTGTTCTCTGATTGGCCTGCGACTTAGAATATTGAGAGCTCTCCGCGAAAGAATCCTCGGCGTTTTAAAGTCCAAGGAACAAAAGGGAAGTGATCCACTCAACTTGTATGAATGCCTGAGAGAGAGAGAGAGAGAGAGAGAGAGAGAGAGAGAGAGAGAGAGAGAGAGAGAGAGAGAGAGAGAGAGAGAGAGAGAGAGAGAGTAAAAAATACAGGTGTTTCTCTTTTGTGTACTTTTTGTCATCTTTGTTACCCTATACCTGTTCTCTTTTTCCTCTCACTTTTCTTATTCGACTCTCTCTCTCTCTGGACCTTAACCCTTCATATATCATTCTCAACGCAATAAACAAAACCGATTCTCCTAAACTCCTAAAGTACAGAATATTATGACACAGACGTATTGCTAAAATAAGACTTAATCGATTCAGTACTGGGAAACATATTTATCACGAATTTTGGACATAATTAGATTTTATTGACATTAGAAAGGGTCAATGGAGGTTAGATGAATGGCTAGAATCTGCGCAATTTTAATCCCAACATAAGTGAAGATGTATAAAATCGACAAATAATAAGTAGAATAAATATATAAATTTTTTACACCGCGTGGAAATAAACGACCTGGCACAAACTTATTCTTTTCATTTTAACCACGAATTTTAGGTGTAATTAGACGATTTATTGACATTAAGAAGTGTCTATGGAGATCAGATGAATGGCTAGCGTCTGTACAATTTTAATCCCAATATGAATTTCTGGAGCTGTATAAAATATGAAAAAATATGAAAATGCCTCATAGTACTTCAGATTAATCCACATCTGAAGCAACCCCATGGCAAGCAAATCACAACCTGCCAGAACTGGAGAGAAGTGAGGTGAACGACCCGCTAACACGCATTGCAGCATTT
>CM035180.1:11127303-11139196 GCA_020233015.1 Callinectes sapidus
AGAGAGAGAGAGAGAGAGAGAGAAACACACACACACAGGCAAACAAAGGGGAGGCAACAGAGAGGGAAGGCAGAGGTCAGGCTAGTAATGAAGGCAAGCTGGCTGTGTGTTAGGAGACAGCCTCTGTGCTCCAGTTAATAATCTCGTGTTGCCACTTTGGTCTCGCCTCAGGCCCCTCCAGTCCGCCTCCACAGCCTCAGGAATTAAAAAGTATGCTGTTAATCAGGGAGTGTGGTGAGGAAAAATATTCGGATTTAATGTTTGTGTGGAAGAATTCTCTCCTCATACCAGTGATGAATGCTGCAGCTCTTCGTTGTATGGTTTTGTGTGCTTGCTTATTGAATGTGGATTTTTAGGTAGTGTTTTTGCTTTCTTTAACCCCTTCAGTACTGGGACACATTTTTATCACGAATTTTGGATGTGATTAGACGATTTTATTGACATTAGGAAGGGTCTATTGAAGTTAGAAGATTAATGGCCAGAGTCTCTACTATTTCAATCTCTACACGAGTTTCTTAATCTGTATAAAATCGAGAAATAATAAGCAGAATAATTATGGAAACGTGCCCCAGTACTAAAGGGATTAAACCGTGTCTAGATCTAAATATTGTGTTCCTTATGATAAAATAAAAATAGAGGACGGAAAGATGGGATTGGATTACTTATTGTTTAAAAGGAACGTAGTCATATTCCACATTTCTTATATTCTTGGGTACATGTTTTACACTTTGCTCATTCAAATATGTCCTAATTTTCAACACGACATAAAATAATTAAAAGTATGATTAGAAAAGTTAATTCATAAAAGTTGTACCTCACATTTTTACAGGATGAATCAGAATAATGAAATGTAAGCTTCATGAACTTAATACATAAAATTGTTCATAAGTTCCCATTTACAACATGGAATAAAAAAAAGATTGGAAATTCTGATGTATAAAAGAAAAATACGTTTTGTGCCTCATTTTTAAATATTTCGTGATATAAGATGGAAGAGAATGATTGGAAAATGTAATATAACACTGTGTATGTAGCTGCAATATACAAATAACAACAATAAAGGCTACATTTTTATTTAGATACGAATTCCTAGAAAAGAGTTTATTGTATTGAAACTCGTAAATGTCAGATTCTCTTTAAAGTATCTATAACTTACAAAGTGAAGCCTTTCCAGGTACTACAACTCACAGAACACTCACACCCACGATACAAAGTAAAGAAGAGACGATACTTTAACTCTCCAAGACGCATGATAATATAAATGTCAATACTTTGCACTGAACATTCGAGGCTGGTACATAGAGGCTTTCCAATCACTGAACGAGATATTAGACAGCAACACACGATACTAGAGAAGCTATTCAAATTCCTAATGCAGCATGGGAATTTGTCAATACCATTCTGATTAAATAAATAAAGATATCACAGGTACGACAACACAGTACACACACTTCACACAAAATACTAGATATGTTCTCTTAACTCCCAAAAAAACACGATGAAACATGTCAATATCACTCGTAGTAAATAAATAAAAGGTTTCATATATACAACACAATACACACTCGCACCTTACGCTGGCATACCTCTCTTTCTTCACACAAAACTTCATGCACCTAACTGCACATACATTCTTCATCCAAAACACCAAGAAAAAGAAAAAGAAACATTCACTTTTCTATCTGACTTTTCAGGGACCAACATTCGATGTTTTTTACCATCTTTTATTTTACCCTTCGCCGGACTAGCTCTCTCCTTACATAAAAAACCTAACCAAACCTAGACAAGCTACTCTAAACCTTTACCAAACACGAAGAACAGCGAATCTAACCCCAAACTCAAAACAACATAAGTCCATAGTTCCCCCTGAAGCTTCGAAAGAAAAAAGACACAGCTTCCCTTGCCGAGGAGAGGACGTGAAATGATTGCAGTTCGCCACCAATGTGTATTTCAACTTGGGATGTAAAAACGCCTCTCTCATAAAGTGTGTGAGAGCAACAGCTTTTCCAGGCCACTCAAATCCTCAGGTGTAGTGGGTTATCAAAGGCTCTTCCCGTCATACTCGGCTCTCTGTGTTTTGCCTGCGTTTATCCCCTCCTTTTTGCTCTCCCTCCCTCTCTCTTTCTCTCTTTCCTGTAAGCTTCCGTGTATTTGCGTCTTTTCTTTCTTTGTTCTTTGGTACCTTTTGTGTTGCAACAGTTTATGTTATTTTCTGCTCTGGATGTGTGTCCGCATTTGATTCTTGTTTTATGCATTAATGTGACGGTCTAAAAGTTAGGGATTCTGAACTACACACACACACACACACGCTCTCTCTCTCTCTCTCTCTCTCTCTCTCTCTCTCTCTCTCTCTCTCTCTCTCTCTCGTCTCTCTCTCTCTCTCTCTCTCTCTCTCTCTCTCTCTCTCTCTCTCTCTCTCTCTCTCTCTCTCTCTCTCTCTCTCTCTCTCTCTCTGTCTCTCTCTCTGTGTGTGTGTGTGTGTGTGTGTGTGTGTGTGTGTGCCATACTCCATTTCTAAGCGGAGGAAACACTAACACCACCCGTCCGAAGGCTCTCAAGTGCGAGGCAATCACATCACGAGCAAGGCAGCGAGTAAAGGCAAAAAATAAAAGAACGCCAGACGCCACACATGCACGACTCAATCTTGTATTTTTAAGCATTCTACTCTCTCTTCACATTTCAAAGGCTACACAAATGGTTATACAGATTTTCATGTTTTTTCTTGCTAATAATGTAGAATCTGTGTTAAAAATTTTATTAGAGTCATTAAAAACATCCTAAAAACACACCTGGCTTCAACAAGAGGTTTTGGAAAGTAGTGGTGGTGTAACTTGATGTGTTTCAGAATACTTGTACAGACTCACATCTCGTGCAGAACAAAGTTACCCTCTTCCTGAAGAAGGTAACAAAGACCAGGAACGTTAACGAAGAGGAAAAGTTTTCTACTCCTCCCTCACTCTACTCCTCTTCCTGCTCTTCATCGTCCTCCTTCTCCTCCTCTTCCTTTCTTCTTCCTTCTTCTCGTCTCTTACTAAAGAAAGATTTAATATTCATGTCACAATTGCTAGCCAGAAGGAAAAACTTCAACAAAAATGTACGTCGGCTAAAAACAGTATTTTTCTACATTTCTTTTTTACAATAGCATATTATATTCTTTTTATTTTTTACTTCACTTTTTGATGTTTGAGTTAAAAGCAAATCCTTTACGGGGATGAAAAACACTAACTGGAATCATAATATTTTCAAAATAAATTACTCATCATGATAGTTTTGCCTTGGTAAATACATAACTTTTACACATCGTTTCTGTTACTGCTTTCAGTTTCTTACCACTACGAAAAGATCAAAGTTTCATCCGTCCAATCCAGAAAGTAATCGGAGAAAGGGGAAGGAAACTCAAATCTACAGACCGTTGCCAATAGTGCAGCAAAATAAGAGACGCTCCAGCAAAGCCAACATACGACAGATAAGCAGCTATTTATGCCACTGTTATATTATTGATAACTGTTGCTTCACGGCCCATTACTTGGACAACTCAATACCGTGGACTCCCTGCTTTCCCTTTCCCCTCTTCCTCTTGCCGCTTTTCCTCTCCTCTTCTTTCTCTTCCTCCTTCTGCGCACAAGCAAAAGTGGTATATAAAGAGAACGCACTCAGGTTGGTAAAATTGAGTTGGGAGGCTTTAAAACAAGAAAAAAAGAATGATAACAAAGGAAAATAGGTATATGTATTTATTGAAGTGACTGCCACATAATATAGACCTCATGATTTATTAAAGCTTTTCTAATGTCTGTTGAATCAAAGCCACTCCACTAAAGATGTCCAGCGCGTTCTCTACAAATACATTACCTACCTTAACTCCTTCAGTATTGGGACATATTTTCATATTTATTCTGTTTATTATTTGTCGATTTTATATAGCTTCAGAAACTTATGTGGGAATTAAAACGGTGAAGACTCTGGCCTTCACACTTTTCCAGATTTCAAAACAATATTAAAGAAGCCGCATGATTTATTTTCAACTCGCATCTTGTTTTTCTACACTAAATTTTTCACCTATAAAAAGTTAGAATTTAGGAGTATTTTTCCCTCTTCATAATAATTCCCTCACTTCCTGGTTATGCTCTCCAAAAAAGTGGAGGGAAACACGCCAACTATGCTTATTATGGGAGTGTTATTCTGCGCATATCCCGACTCCAGATGCGGATAATTAATGGGCAATTGTATTAGATTTTAATTATTGGTTTTCAGACTAATGATTGAAAGTTATGTTGATGGATTCGACCTGACGAGAGAGAGAGAGAGAGAGAGAGAGAGAGAGAGAGAGAGAGAGAGAGAGAGAGAGAGAGAGAGAGAGAGAGATAGATAAGAGGAAGCCTTCACCTCTGACCTCCAACCCAGATAATATCCATCAAGAGAGAGAGAGAGAGAGAGAGAGAGAGAGAGAGAGAGAGAGAGAGAGAGAGAGAGAGAGAATGTGATAATAATACCTTAACACAATTATAAAGGATGAATAAAAAAGAATAACAAGTAGCAGCAGACCTTTACTTCCTAAATGAGACAAAAAATAAGAATGAGGAAACGTGTATATCAAACCATTGAAATCACTTTTTTTTTCAATATATAATCATACAGATAGTCCAAAAATTATCATAAGTGAACACATGACAATAATTAGTGAACGTTGGTAAAATACAGCCAGTGAAATGTGGTACCCCGGCATTGTAGAATTAGTGAGATATGGGACGGGTATTGTCCGTAGATTTTATCAATGAAAAAAAAAAGCAGCGCAGTCTAGTAGCATTTCAGCTTATATATCCCAATACTTATGGAATTGTATCTTAATGTTTCTTGGTTGTCGTAGAAATGTTCAGTAAAGGCAGGGACGAACAAAAAAATACTCATGGTTGTCAACAGAAACAGAAAGCAGATAGACAGACAGACGAAGATATTACTGAATACATAACATCAGTTAAAAATAGATAATTCCAAACTTATTTAACCGCCACTTTGTCAAACAGAAAGACAACCTGATACAAAACGGACAATCACAAAGAATTAAACAAAAATCAGTGTATTACAAATTAAATCCCCGAAACAAAACATACAATTAAATAAACAACGTGTAGCACATTAGCATACTAAAATAGCAACCATGAAAACAAACACACTGAATGGCTAAAACAAAATACAGAACGACTGAGGCAAAGGAATCAGTAAACTATATACACATTCATTGTTTTATAAGCGGGAAGAACAGAATTGGTCAGTCCGTTTAAAAGTAAAAAGAGACGAAAAAGAATTAGGCTGCACGCACATTTCACCGCCGAGTTAGCAGAGTGGCAGGTGAGCGCGAGGGGGGCGAGGGAACAAAGAACGAATGCATGGATGAGATACGAGAAGCAAAGCCGCCGGGAGAGGTGAAAAAAATAAATAAATGAAAAAAGAAAACACAACACCAGCGACAGGATCACAGTTCACGATACCAATATAGAAATTTCACTAGCGGTTACAACTGAAAAATAATTGTCCTAGCCCACGCACACGCACGCACGCACACACACACACACACACACACACACAAGGGCCAATGATTAGGGGCAGAAATTTACATTGCGCCAAATGAGTTTTCCTACCAACATTTTTAGCCAGAAATAAGTTTTTTCTCGTTTTTAGTCCGTGAGTTCTTGGAGACGAATGAGAAAGTGGGAGTTTCGGTGAAGAGTTTGACATGAATGGATGGAGTGAGAGAGAGAGAGAGAAGTAGAGGAGAGAGAGGGAGAGAGGGAGAGGAAGAGAGGGATAGAAGGGGGGAGGATGAGAGAGATGGTGAATTTCTCTTCATATATCTGAATAAAGTGAGTGTCAGACTCCCTTAAGGCATGACTAAGCGCCTCTCTCTCTCCCCCTCCCCCCCCCTCTCTCTCTCTCTCTCTCTCTCTCTCTCTCTCTCTCTGACGACAAATTTATTCCTTGTGTCTTCCTGCTAGGAATAATTACCCATCATCTTGTTTTCTCATTCACTGGTGTCAAAATAAACGTGTCTCGTCTCTCTACCAGGAATCTTTCACAACTTAGAGGTGTATTTCCTTCACCAGAGTTACCAGTTCGTCTTTATCCTCACAATGTTTTCTTTTTTTCTTTGTCTCCGTCTATTCATCAAGTTAAATGTAATCCAAGTTTATCCCTGAAATTTTTGCTACGTAGTTTTCCAGCTTTTTCTTAGTTTTTTTTCTTTTATTTCTTTCACTTCTGGGCTCTTTTACTTGGCTTCTATTTACTTGGCACTGGATTGGCACAAGGGATGATAAAGTCTGGCGTGGAAAGAGTCTGTTGGCGAAGCGTAATGATGAAAAATTATGAAAAAATTGGACTAAATTGGTGTGGTTGGAGGCGCTGAGTACGAAAAAAAGATGATTGGTGTGTTCATTATAGTACCCGGCGACGATCTCTGGAGGCTCCGGGAAAAAAGAAAACGGGACTTGGTTGTCATACCGAACAGCAGCGGGTCGTGCCTTTTAGATCCCGGATGGTGTGACTGCGCAGGGTACGAGTATTCCCCAGCCAGGCCCAGGGGGTACTGTTATCCTGCAAATGTCGTCTCGCCCTCTGCATCGTGAGTATTGGTGGCTAACAGGATTACTGATACACTTCGCTTCCTTTCGTCTACTTAAATGTTACTTTTAGTCTTTTTTTAAGTGTATTCGTTTGTGGTTTTACTTATGGGCATTTCTACTTTGTTTATTGGATTTGTTCTTGTTGGTTTGTTGTTTGTAAATGTTGTTTCTTTTATACGTGTTGATTTGTTGTTTTATTCATTTTCGTTCTTATTTCGTCTATTGTAGTTAGATTCTTGTTAATTTGTTGTTGTAACTCTATTTTTCTTTACATACGCTGTTGTAAATAGCTCTAGGTGTAAGGTTTTCATACTTTCTTCTTACAAGTGTTTACGAGCTTTTCTACAAGGTTAACTCAACTTTGAACGAATTCCTTACTTTTTATGGCAAGACCATAAAAGTATTTCCAGTGGAAGTCCTCCTCTTTCGTTAGATTTTTTTTTTGTTTTGTTTTTACCAGGAATTTCTTTTTAAAGTAAGTGACTCACTTTCTATTTCATTTACTTTACACAAGACACAACACTCTCGTGTTTGAAAACCCTCAATCAGATTAGGAACAATGAACGAGGTTTTGCTTCCCTCACGTTGTTCATCAGAACTGCAACGTACACACTTTATGTAATTCCTCCCCTTGTTACATACGAGAACCACCTAATGCCGCTCCTCATTTAATTAAGTTCCCATACAATCCCATTCCAGTAAAGGCACATGATTTACGTGCGCTCCGATAAAGTATGTCTTTGCGCCCCTTCCCTGGCGCGTAAAAAGGCTACGAAATCATTACGACTATCTCCATTTCGCTGGTTTGAACCCTAATTACAAGCTAATACAAATAAAGAAGAGTTAATATAATACAAAGCAACTCTATCTCACTAAAAGGAATATCTACTGACTCCTCTATTTGGGTTACAACCATTAGCATATCCAAAGGCCACGTGTATACTATCAAAGAAGACTCACAGAGTCGAAAGGATATTTTGTAAAACAGTATATACCAAATGTAAACTGATACACATAATGGCAATGAATATCAGTTATTGTAGAAAAAACACGCCTGACTCATTAAAGAGATACGCACCAATACATAGTGTGCCAATGCAGTCAGAAACGAGAATATACTTGAAACAAAAGAGAAATTAAAAATCTAACGACATTGAAGAGGTAAATTAATCATCATAATGGATTTAATATCTTTGCTGCTACACCAACACATTATATCACATAAATTTAAAGAGTGCCACTTCCTCTATTACCTTTCATCTTTTTTTGCAACTGTTTAACTAAAGAGGCATTACCGAGTTTGAAAATAAAGCAAATATGACTTTTTATGATATCGCTGAAAATAAAACTGTGACCTTAACCCTTTCAGTACTCGGGACACTTTCAGGCTTCATAAAATTACCTATTGTTGGTCAGGAAAAGAGTAAAATGGACATATAATGCTAGTTAATGAGAAGCCAGATTATCTTTTAACCCTTTCATTTCATAAATAATATTAAAGATAAACTATTTCTCAATAATATATATATTAAAAACAAACAAATCTCACAGTATTGAAATAGTTAAAGAAAGAGTTTGGAAGATTATGAGACAGTGTGGGGTTCTGTGGAAAGGCAGTGGGAGGTTGTGGAAAGGCTGTGGAAATGTTGTAGGAAGCTGTGGGAGACTGTGGAAAGGTATAGGGTCTCATGAGAATTTTGAATCAACCAAAATATATAGATGGAAATACATTGCAACCTATACATGGCAAACAACGCTAACAAACACACACATGCACAAACACACAAAAAATAATGAATATATAAAAAATGAATACATGAATAAATAGATAAATCAAATAAATGAAATCAAATGAATACAAATTTAATGAAGCAAATGAATAACTGAAAAACAAATAAATGAAATGAAGTATCACTATAAATTCCATCCATAAAAGCAAAATTTAAACCCGTTCTAAAGAAAACAAGTGAATGAATAAATACCAAAAAAAGAAAACTGAAAAAAAAAAAAAAATCAATAAATAACCACAAACACATACACAGAGCCTTGCCATTCCTATAAAATCCACCACAACAGAGCCACGCTAATAATAGTCATCTGTGAATTTATACGAGGAATCTCTGAGCGAACACGGGGAAAAGAATATCAAACCTATGCTAAAAATAAACACTCGATGTGCTTAAAGTGGCAGGTCTTGTGACTACCTGTGCGGGACTCCTGACTCTTCACCAGCAGCAGCAGCAGCAGCAGGAGGGGGAAGAGGAGAAGGAGGAGGAGGAAGATGATGAGGACGACGACGAGGAGAAGGGGAAGAAGGACGAGAAGGAGGAGGAGATAAGAGGAGGAATAAGACAATGAAGAAAAAAAGAACGACAAGACAGTGCCTATAATGATAATGATGATGAAGAGTAGAAAGAGGAATAGGAGAAGAAGAAGGAGGAATAGGAGGAGGACGAAGAGGACGAGGAGGATGAGGAAGAATGAGGAGAGACAATGACGATAACAAGGAGACAATTAGTAGTACGCTAATGATGATGAGCAGCAAGAGGAGGAATATGAGAAAGAGGAAGAGGAGAAGGTAATCAAAATAAAAAAGTAGGTTTAATGAGGACGCGATGAAAGAGCATGAAGGCGATGAGATGAACGAAGAGGAGAAGGAGAATGAAGGAGAAAGAACATGAATAAAGACGAAGACAATAGAAGAAGAGAGAAGAAAAGAACAAAGAGGATGAAGACATGAGAACAAAAAACCGGAAGATGAGGAGAGAAAAAACTGGAGGAGGAGGAAAAGGAGGATAAGGAGAAGGAAGAGGAGGATAACGACAAAATAGAAGACCTTGAGTAGAGAGGGAGGAAAAAATACGAGGACCAGAGGAATAAAAGGTGAACGGACAGCCAAGAGAAGGACAAACAACAGAGGGAAGAGAATCACTGAAGGAAGGGAAACAAAGGAATATTAGGGAGAGGAAATGCAGAAGATAAAGACAAGTCGGAAGCGTCATAATGAAAGAACAAAGAGAAAAAATAAACAAAGAAAAGTTTGAGTTAACAATGAAGGAAAAAAACAAGAGGGGAAAAAATGTAAAAGGAAATGAAGAGAGAAGAAGATAAAGAAGATGTATGAGAAGAAGAGAAACTTTCATTAAAATCCTTAAACCTGTCCAGCATTAGGGTAAAAACAAAATGAAGACCAAGAGGAGAATAATCATAACAAATTAGGAAAAAGTGCAGGGGAGGAGAAAAAAAATAGAGCAAAGCCAGAGGAGAGAATTAGCCAGAATAAGGAAGAGAAAGATGAGGATATGAAGTGAAGAGGAAGACAGCATTACGGATTTCAAATTAAGGAGGAACCGCAACGAAAATGAACCTAATAAAGAAAAAAAGACTAGAAGAGAAATAGCAAGACTCAAACTTAATCAAACAAAAGAGGATAAAATAAACGCTTAAATGCTAAAACAGAAAATGTGGATAATTACATTTCACTAACTTTTGACAACTTAGCGTAACAAGAACCAGGAAGGAAATAAAGACGAGAGAGAGAGAGAGAGAGAGAGAGAGAGAGAGAGAGAGAGAGAGAGAGAGAGAGAGAGAGAGGAAGATAAGATAAGATAAAGAAACCAAGCGAAAAGAAAGAGAAGACGAAAGAGGGAACTGCAGAGGAATAAGAAACGGAAGGAGAGAGGGATGTAAAGTAAAGAGGACAGGAAGGAACGAGGGAAGGAAGGAAGAAAGAAGGAGAAGGAGGAAGACGAGGAGGAGGAGGAGGAGGAGGAGATAAAAGTGACCGTGGAAATCAAGGTAAAGTATTATCTCATCTATTTCAAATCGTCTTTGGGGGGAAAAATTAGCTTGAATATAACAAATTCCCAACACGGTGTATTTCCAGACTTCGAAAATTATGCCCAAACTAAACTGAGAGGATATGCAAGTCTTTTGATCACAAGGAAGCGAAAGAGGAAAACCCAAAACTTTTCCTAATACTACGATATATGTCCTGAGAGAGAGAGAGAGAGAGAGAGAGAGAGAGAGAGAGAGAGAGAGAGAGAGAGAGAGAGAGAGAGAGAGAGAGAGAGAGAGTCGTAGTGGTAGTCGTAGTAGTTGTAATAGTAAAGATGAATACTAACGTTACTTTTACTTCATTACTCCAATACATGTCTCGAAAAAATAAATAAATAAATAAGAAAGTCCCTATATAATTCTTGAGGCTAATTCGCAGGAAACTCTTATAGTAAATGACCAACTGTCCCTCAAGTAAACCATTTAAACACCTGAGGCTGTCAAATATACTTCACCTATACCTCACAACTTCACATTCAAGTCTCATTAAGAGCAACAATTCAGAATAACAATCTCTCTCTCTCTCTCTCTCTCTCTCTCTCTCTCTCTCTCTCTCTCTCTCTCTCTCTCTCTCTCTCTCTCTCTCTCTCTCTCTCTCTCTCTCTCTCTCTCTCTCTCTCTCTCTCTCTCAGCTCCAGTTTCTATTCCGTATTCATTTTTCTCTGTTCCTTTCCGCCTGCCATTGCTCCCTATGTTTATCCGTTGTTCTTCCCTCTTCCTTGTTTCCCTTTCGCTTCCCCTTCCAATATTTGTCTCCCGTTAGCACATGCCTATCTAAACCCAGCTAGCCATTCTCCCTACCTTGCTAATTTGTTTAGGCCGCCTTACCTCACCTCCCCAATTACCCTCTAACTTGTAATTCTTACCTGTACCTTCTCCCTTTCCTTCCCTTCCCCTTGCCTTTCCCCTGCACAGATTTTCCTTTCACGAACGCTCCCTCCCCTTACCAGATAACTACTACTAGGTATTGTTTTTTTTTGCTTTATTTTCCACGCCTTATCTCTGTAGCTTCCTCCCGTCTTGCCTGTCTAAACGTTACTGAGTTCCTGTCATTCTCAGCCAATCTTCGTACGTCTTCCTCCTTGCTGTCGTTTTCTTTTTTAGCGTTTTTTTTTAAGTATCCCCTTTCAAGTTTCTATTTTGCCGCCATTCCGTCTTGTGCTTGTAGCCTCTTGCTGTCTTGTGCGTCTAAACGTGGCTGTGTTTCTGTCTCCCTCGGCCGATTTAGTTCCTTCTTATCTTCCTCCTCCTCTTCCTTCTCCTCCTCCTTGTTCTCCTCCTCTATCTCCTCCTTCTGCTCCTTCTCCTCCTCCTTTCTCTCTCTCTTTCTCTCGTCACGTGCATAACTTAGGCTAATTTATACCACAGGACGTTCGGTTAAGAAGTATAACTTGTCACCGGATCTCCGGATCTCTTAACTCGGATGAGAGAGAGAGAGA
>CM035180.1:11139345-11152528 GCA_020233015.1 Callinectes sapidus
CTCTCTCTCTCTCTCACTGACATTTTCTTTTCTTTTTAGTTTAGGTACAGAAGAGGAGGAAGAGAAGAAAGAGGAGATTGTAGTGGTGGTGGTGATGGTTGTGGTGGTGGCGGTAGTGTTGGTGGTGGCGGCGGAGGTGGTGGTGGTGGTGGTGGTGGTGGTGGTGGTGGTGGTGGTGGTGGAGGTGATGGTGGTGGAGAAAGAAGAGATAGGTTGCAGGATGAGGGTATAAAAAATGCAGGAGGAAAAATACATTCTTGCAAGGACGCGAGCCATGTCATCAGCCGTGCGATATATGTATACATTTTTAGTTTATCATAAGTTGATCAATAAATTACCTACGGCATTCTTGCGTTTCTCACCTGTCTACCTGCCTCCCTGTCTGCCTACCTGTCTTTTTTTTCCTTCTTTACTTACTTCTTTCCCTCCTTCTTTTCTTCCTTCCTTCTCTTTATTTCTTTACTCTTTCCGTCTTTACTTCCTGCCTTCCTTTTGTATTATACACGTCTGGCTGCCTACTTACCTGCCTTCTTTACTTACTTCTTTCCAACCTTCCTTCCTTCTCTTTATTTTTTTTACTCTATCTGTGTTTACTTGCTACCTTCCTTTTGCATCATATATGTCTGGCTGCCTACTTTCCTGCATTTCTTACTTTCTTTTCCTCCTTCCTTCCTTTCTTCTCTTTATTTCTTTACTCTTTCTATCTTTATCTCCTGTCTTCCTTTTGTATTATACACGTTTGGCTGCCTACTTTCCTGTCTTCCTTACTTGCTTCTTTCCCTCCTTCCTTTCCTTTACTTTTTTTTCTGTCTTTGCTTCCTGTCTTTCGTCTGCATCATACATATCTGCTTGCCTACTTTCCTGCCTTCCTTACTTGATTCTTTCCTCCTTCCTTCCTTCTCTTTACTTGGTTGTTTTATTTTGTCTCTACTTCCTTCCTTCCTTCCTTCCTTTCTTATCTCACCTTTTTGTTTCCTTTCTTATCTGCCTACAGGCCTATTTTCCTGCCTTCCTTACTTCTTTCTCTCCTTTCTTCCTTCTTCCTTCCTTCCTGACTGGTTAACTGACTGACTTCCTATATTATGATTAACTAGCAAACTGACTGTCTTTTTCCTATTGATTGGCTGGTTATCTGGTTATTGACCGAGTTTCCGGCTGCCTTCTCTCCTTTCCTCACTTTTCTTCCTCCTCTTCTCTAATCTTTTCTTTATTTTTTCTTCCTTTCCTCTGGTATCAATTTTGACTGACTAATTGAATGACTAAAGGACCGTTTGATTGACTTGAATGAATGATGGAATTGTTGTCTTTGTGTTTCTTTGTCATTCTGCGAGTGTGTGTGTTTGTATGTTGGTCCAATTTATCCTACTTGTGTTCCATGTATTAATCAGTAAATGTCTACCACTCTGCCTTTCGTTTCTGGAATTAGAGTTACAGTTTATGGAAATTAATTCACACATTCTCTCTCTCTCTCTCTCTCTCTCTCTCTCTCTCTCTCTCTCTCTCTCTCTCTCTCTGGGTTAAAATTAGTGTTAATCCACTCCTCGCGATGGTTATTACTACTATTATGTCGTTAATCCGAATACCAGTCTGTTCAATCTCAATTCCAGGCCAGACTCCCGCCGCTGATTACACTCCGGGCGGCGGGTCGCGGCTATCACTGTGATTCGCCCCAGAGTTACGACAGACGGCAGTGCTTCCCTCCCTCAAAGCCACACAGAGCCACTACAGAGCCGCCGCGCCCTCCTCTGCTCCACCACTGCCTCTACTCTTAACTCATACACTGCTATTTGACACGTCTTTCTTTGACTTAATCTTATCATTACTGGGACACGTTCTTACCACGAGTTTTGGGTGTGATTGAATGATTTATTGACTTGAAAAGGGTGACTGGACAAGAGCAAAACTAAAGTGGTGAAAAAATGGCCCACTGAGGTGCTGGTTCCTAAAAAAAGTATCATTGAAAGGAGTTTCTTCTTTTTTTTTTTTTTTTTTTGCTGTTTTCTTGTTTTTATCTCTATCTGCAATTATGCATATTACACATTTTTCTTTTACAATAAGGAGTGTATTCAAAGGCTAGACTGATTGGTGATCTTAATTTCACGAGTATTTTCCAATCCAAAATGACTGTTTATCCTTCGCTAGAAGTATCCTTGGAAAGTATTAGCCTCGTCACTCCTAAGAATTATTTGCAAGCCCACAGACATTATTAATTTTCCCATTGTTATCTAATTCACAGCACGATTTTTTTTCTCTTTAACTATCATACTAGCAAACTAACTCGAAAAATTGCAGGGTATATTTTGTCTTTACTGTAATTCATATAAAAAATATAGAGTACTTTTGATGTATGTGATTAGTTGCATATCACATTAAAACGTTTCATCTGTAAATTGTAAGTGACATTTTAAAACTAATACAGCACTAAAAATGTTAATCCATCAGTGTCATCATAAAAATAACCCTTTAAAAGTTGATGGAGTTCAGTACCGCCTATTGAAGCTTCGTTCCACCATAAGGACTAATTCAAAGCCCAAAGATTTAATTAGTCTGATTTTCATGATTTTTTTTCTCATTGGTATAGCGAAATGATTGCTCAAAACCATGAAAACATCCCTGGAAAAGTGTACTGACATCCACAACAACCTAATTAAGCTTTTGTCTTCTCTCTCATTAGGACCATTTCCAAAGCTCAAACAGATAATTAGCTCGGTTTTGTTAAGTGTTTCTCTCATCGGTGATGCACAATAACCGTTACACCATAATGAAAATATCCATAACAGATCCAGTAACATGCACACGAGAACAATGAAACTTGGCTCTCTCGTAAAGACAACTCTCAAAGCCTAAAGAGCTTATCATTACAGTTCTCACGAGTGGTTTCCCTCTTGGTGATGCGGACTGCGTTAAACGCTCACTGAAATAAGCAAAATATCCCTTCAATACTGGGACACATTTTTACCACGAGTCTTAAGTATAGCTAGACGATTTTATTGACATTAGGAAGGAACTATGGTGGTTAGAAGATCGATGGCCAGAATCTGTACCGTTTTAATTTCCACATAAGGTTTGAAGCTGTGTAAAATCTACAAATAATGAGCAAAATGAATATAAAAATGTGTCCCAGTACTGAAGGGATTATACAACACGCACCAGTGCCTGTTGAAGGTTGGGTCAGACCAGTGAAGCATTAAGAACACTGTGCTGTGATGCAACAAGGCAGGCGAGGAGTATTGCCGCGCCTCCTGACGTAATGGGTTCGTATTGCAGCACAGCGTGACGTGATACCGTGATGCCGCAGTGAATTGTGACGTCAAGGCAGCACGTGACAGGAGGTGGAGGTGGCATGACGCGAGGCAGCGCAGCCCGGCATTATAAGCCATAAAGACACGTGATGTGACGCTCCAACAGTGCAATATGGCACGGCGGCGAACTACGTAGCTTAAAATAATGGCGCGTTACATTAATGCAGATCATAAGCCATCACTCCGCGCCAATAGAGAGTAAATGCAGGTTTTTTAAAGGGAACAATGCGCCAATGCTTTCATGGCACCGACCAAGAGAAAAAAAAGTAATGAAAAAAATGCACCAGCATATTGAGTCCTCTCTAATTTACGAATAATTTTTATTTTCTTTCCTTTCTCAATTCTTTTCCCTCTACTCCTCCGTCGCCTGCTGCCTCGGCCTGCCTTCCATTCAGGAGTGTTTATACAGAGAGCGGCAGGGAACACTGGTGCGGCAATTAACACAGATATTTACCCAGCAGTGTGTTTAATGTATGGCTCGAGGTATTTACAGGGCGCGGCATGTAATTAGCGCTTGGCACTCGGTATTCACACGAGGAGCACAAACATGACCACACGTGTTCTGACTCCCGCTCCTCATTCTCCCCGCATCGCCGGACACACCTCGGAGCCTTGTGCTGCCTCAGAAGGGTGTGTGGACGTTACTGTGCTGTTCCATTACCCATCGCTAGTTGTTGTGTTGACATAGCACGTCTATTCATCGGTAGAGGAGGGAAATCAAGGCGAGGAGTGAGTGGTTTTTAACATTTCCACAATAGTTTTCCGTAATGTAAGTTTATTCTGTGAGTGAAAAAGACTGGGTTTGTGTATTGGTTTGTTTATGTTACTACTGATATTTGCATCGGTATGTCTCTCTCTCTCTCTCTCTCTCTCTCTCTCTCTCTCTCTCTCTCTCTCTCTCTCTCTCTCTCTATGTCTCTCTCTCTCTCTCTCTCTCTCTCTCTCTCTCTCTCTCTCTCTCTCTCTCTCTCTCTCTCTCTCTCTCTCTCTCTCATCTCCGCAGGCTGGTGGGGAAAGAGGCAAGTTTTGCGATAAGAGAGTCTGGCAACAAAGAAGATACGGTTTCCTTCCTCTGCTTCTGTGTCCTCGCCCGCAGGATGTGACGAATGAGAGAGAGAGAGAGAGAGAGAGAGAGAGAGAGAGAGAGAGAGAGAGAGAGAGAGAGAGAGAGAGAGAGAGAGAGAGAGAGAGAGAGAGAGAGAGAGAGAGAGAGAGAGAGAGAGAGAGACTATTACCCTCCTTCCACGCACACACGTCAAGGAAATATATATAGATAAAAGAAAGAGAAAAGAAGGAACTCAACAGAAAAATGAAATGCTTTTTTCATACCTGTCCCTCTTTTGGTGTTTGTGTGTGTGTGTGTGTGTGTGTGTGTGTGTGTGTGTGTGTGTGTGTGTGTGTGTGTGTGTGTGTGTTCACCCTACACACACACACACACACACACATACACACACACACACACACACACACACACACACACACACACACACCTCACCTACGCTATATTATTCAAACTATTAAAGCTGTACTCCATACTTTCCACTCCGCACCAAGACAGCCTTTGCTATTTTTATGAATTCAATTACTGGACCGCCTTCCATCACACGCCGCACTGCACCCACTCATTGCCACACACACACACACACACACACACACACACACACACACACACACACACACACACACACACTACTTGACTTTAAGGTTTCGGTATCTCTATAAAAAGCAAAAGGGGAAAGCCCATTAAATTAGGTGCAACATTCTTGTTCCTTTTTGTTTTTTAAGCACCCATACCGTCTGTCTTTGATATAACCCTTATTTTCTTTTTAAATTACAAACCAAATGAGGAAAAAAATCGTAAAATGTTATTACGTGTAAAGTCCCTATTGTTTTCATCTTCCAGTAATCTACGCTACCTCTGCCCTTAGTACATTCCTTTCCTTTCCCTTATAAGCCAAACAACGGGGAAAAAATCATGTATTTGTACTGGGTGTAAAATCCTTCTTCTTTATACACGTTTCATTCACTCGTACACCCACACCGTGTAAGTCTCCACAACACCCCCTGATCTCAGTGTTTTCTCACCCTTACTAATCAGAGCGGGAGGAAAAAAGACCAGTAAGAAATGTGATTCGCTGTAAAATTCCTGTTCTTTTCCTCTTCTTCACCGTGCTCCTCTTCCTCCTCGTGATGGCGATTCCAGTAATTAACTTCACTTCACGAGGAACCAATTTACTTGACGGCCACAGTCTCGTCTCCCTCCTCGGCCCGTGACAGTAAGCGGGGCAATCACCGTCAGAACTGCCACTAACGACCCCAGGGAACACAGCTACAGCCGCCCCAAGATCACACCACCCCGGGCCTGTTGGTGGTGGGAGGGGGCGAGGCGGGGCGGGGCGACACGGGGCAGGGGTAGGGGTTGGATGGTGAGGGATAGGGTGTGGTGGATTCCGGGGCGGGGTCTAACTAGGGCCTTGTCTCATCGTCTTTAACAAGATGCCCGAGTACCTCTCCCAGTCCCGTCTCTAATACTTCCACTCTCCCTTACCTGCCCCTTTCCACCTACCTCCTCCCTCCTACCCCATTCCACCTACGTTCTTCACTTATACCTCCCCCTTCTTACCATCCACCACTTCTCCATTCCACCTACTCCACCTTCAGCCCTCCCACCCTTCCCTTACAGATCAATACTAAAGTTCTATGGGTCATGTATTTTTTCTATTATTGATCGCATGGTTAGAGGCTCTGGGCACTTTGATTTCGAGTGAGGTGATTGAGAGTTGGCCGAGGTGGTGATGGGTAAAGGGAAGGTGGCTGGGTGACACATAAAGCGTGATTGTTAAGTGTGTTCTCGTATGTTTTTGGTAATGTGTGTGCTTTTTTTTTATGTGGTTAAGGATGGTTTTAGTCTGGTTTATTATTATTATCATTTTCTTTTTGTATTAATTTGGACCATACAGAAATTTGTGTTTTACATATTTTTTGTATATTTTCACTCTGTGGTCAATAAATATCTGAATCTGAATTGGTGTGTGTGTGTGTGTGTGTGTGTGTGTGTGTGTGTGTGTGTGTGTGTGTGTGTGTGTGTGTGTGTGTGCCCCCATTCATGCACACACATTAATCTTCAGACCTCCATAAACCCATCCTAATGTCAATAAAACCGCCTATTCACATACAAACACGTGGTAAAAATGTGTCCATTACTGAAGGAGTTAAAATCTTATTACAAACATTCTTACCGTCAACTTACACTTACCAGCACACACAAACTTATACACATACACAAACGCATATTACTCACACTGCCCTCACTCGCTTATACACAGAATTCAACTAAATCAAATATATACAAAGCTTAGTGTAAAGTAAAGTAAAGCAAGAAATTTATCATCACCTTTTATTCGGTATTGCATTTTGTCATAATCTTATAGCTGAATGTAAACACAGCTCGTGAATTCCCAAATTTTTTATACGCACCGCTGGATTCGTGTAAAGACCATTACTGTGAGCGCAATTAAGTGCAACAATACAACGAAACAAAAAGAGAAAAGAAAAACAAGATGATAAAACCTTAAAAAAAATGGGAAAAAAAGAACAAATGATGCAGAGGGAGGAAAAAAAAATGTGTGACAAAAAGAGAAAAATAGTAAAAAAAAAGTAAAACGAAAACACATCTGACTACACACACACACACATACACACACACACACACACACACACACACACACACACACACACACACACACACACACACACACACACACACACACACACACGTACACAAACATACATCAAGCTTTCATTAAAATACCCGAACAAAGCACTGAGGTCAACACGAATATAAACCACTAGAAAAGGAAAAAAAACAGAGAGAGAGAGAGAGAGAGAGAGAGAGAGAGAGAGAGAGAGAGAGAGAGAGAGAGAGAGAGAGAGAGAGAGAGAGAGAGAGAGAGTAAGAGAAAAAAAATATTGGAATACACAGTTATTTATTGCATGGTGCCTTCCCCCTCTTTTCAAACCGCGGGGGAGCAGGAGAGGGGAAGGGGGGTGGGTTAGCGTGGGAAACAGTCAATACCAACTACTAACTATTTTTTGTCCCCATGTCAAGCAGAGAACAATGAGTGTAGTAGATCGTTCATCAGAGTAGCGGTGGTCTTTTGTTGGGCTAACTACCTTTACAACGAGGGTCTTGAAAGGCTAACGTGGGTCGGTTTTATTGCGGTCTGTTCGTGTCTGTTTTGTCCGTTTCCTGCCCATGTCATTGTTTGTTCTCCTGCATTTCTCTTTCTCTCTCTCTGTGTTTCTCTTTTGTTATCATTTGTTTCATTAATTGTGTTTCGTGTGGGTTTGTTTTATTTACATTGTTTCCTGCAGGTGTTATTATTTGTTCTCTTGATTTTTTTCCTTGTGTGTCTTTGTTTAGTGTTGCTTTGAGGTAATGTTCTTCATGTAGTTTTTTTATGTATGTTTCTTTTTTATGGTTGTGTGTTTTATCCTTTCATTTCTTTTTCGTAATTAATCGCATCTTTTTTTTTATATATTTTTTCGTATTAATCTCAAAAAATACATGTGTAGTCTTATTCAAATTTCCTTTTCTTCGCGTCAGTTTAAAACATTCATAACAGTGACCTCAACTGAAGGTTTTCATTAATTATTTTTTGCGTGTCTTTTCATCATTAATTATTTTTTACGTGTCTTTTTCATCATCTTTTTTTTAATGTCATTCACGTGGTTCTGTTTATCTTTACCTGTGCATTTCGTTTCAAGATTAAATCGATTTAGTTTCTTTCTATTTTAAATGATCCTGTCCAAATTTTTACTCTTTATTTTTCTTATGCCAAATATCGCCTTTAGTTATCTTTTACTTGTGTCTATTGGGTGCTCTCTCTCCCTCTCTCTCTCTCTCTCTCTCTCTCTCTCTCTCTCTCTCTCTCTCTCTCTCTCTCTCTCTCTCTCTCCCCGTCTCCCTCTCAATACTAAAAAAACACTAACATATGTAAACACACAATAACATAAAACAAAAACAGACAAAAAGAAAACTGATCGATAATTCTTCACATGAACTTTAAATGAAAAAAGAAAAGAAAAGAATGACACATTGCAATCATTCAAACAGACACACACACACACACACACACACACACACACACACACACACACACACACACACACACACACACACACATACATACATACAAACGCAATAAACAAAATACATACACGCTACCTATCCACCTACACACACACACACACACACACACACACACACACACATACATACATAGAGAGAGAGAGAGAGAGAGAGAGTGAGCGTGCCTGTGTGATATTACGCCGTATATCTATGCAACATACAATATGCATCACCCAAGCATTATGAAGTCTTTTATACGAGGAGGGGCCGCGGGAGGGAGTACAGACGCTTGCAGTATAATTATGTGGCGTAGAAAAAGAATACTGTGGCAGAGAGATAGCAAGGGAACGAGGCGCCTCCCATGGACAGCTTTAAGGCGTGGTGTGTGTGTGTGTGTGTGTGTGTGTGTGTGTGTGTGTGTGTGTGTGTGTGTGTGTGTGTGTGTGTGTGTGTGTGTGTGTGTGTGTGTGTGTGTGTGTGTGTGTGTGTGTGTGTGTGTGCGTGTGTGTGAGTGTGAGGTGAGGTGAGGTGAGGTGAGGTGAGGTGGTGGTGGTGGTGAGGAAGAATGAGGATATGAGTTCGGATTAGGCAGTGAGGAATGATGGAAGGGGGGGGGGAGAAGAGGAGGAGGAGAAGGAGAAGGAGGAGGAGGAAGAGGAGGAGGAGCAAGAAGAGGCGGAGGTAGAGGAGGGACGCATGATAGCTGGGAGAGAGAAAAGGTGAAGGTAACAATAACTAGAGAGGAAAAAAAAATCTCCAGTAAAATAAGGAGACAGAAAATTGGAGGCACTGAAACAGAACAAAACAAAAGAAAAAAAAAACAAGAAAATATGTGGCGAAGAATGGCAACTATGAGAGAAAAGGAAAGAAAGAATAATGACCACAGGTGAAGGAGAGTAAAGAGAGGAAAAAGAGAGTGAAGAGATGAAGCGAGACAGGAAGACACAGAGATCAAAGCACAGTGGGAGAAAAATATAAAAAGAATTGCAGAAATAATTCTTAGAGAAACGGAAAGACGAAAGGAAATACATTTATCGCGCGCCCCCACGTGTGTGTGTGTGTGTGTGTGTGTGTGTGTGTGTGGATGAACAGCTGTGTGTGTATATAAAAGAAGAAAAAACAATCTCTGCATATATATAAAAAAAATGATGCTTTAGGAAATTCACTTTTTACTTTAATGAACAATCCTTCCACTCAACAAAATAAAGGAAAGAATGAAAATGGACGTAAAATCTGAACATCAACAAATCACTCAATAGCTGCCAATACAAGAAAAAAAAAAATATCCGATGACAGTTTAATTAGAAATAGGTAATGGAATAGAGAGAGCAGCGGAGCATGATCTGTTGGAGTCACTGGGGAATTACAGGCGGGGGAATTAATGGAGCACGTAGGACACCTTGTTGTCATTCCGAGTGCTCCTCATCACGGCGGCTCATTAACCTATCATAATCAGCCACGTCACGCGAGTTAATAGCCAATCAGTGGACGCCACGTTCCGCCAGCCGGCACAACAAACTATGCTTCATTACATTAACGAACCAACGAATTATTTACGTGTCAAAAAATCGACGCCCACCCTGATCACGATTCCCTCTCCGGGCTTCCTTGGCGCTCAAAACATGACTTTTTTTCCTACGAGTGTTGAGTTGGGAATTAATTTTGCAATAACTTCATGTAATTAATGAGGGAGAGTCACTTTCACGTCAAGACTGTGCCGTGGCGTTCATTCTCGATACAATTTACCTTCGCGTTCAAAACCTGATTTTCTTTTTCTAGGGAAGTTCCGAGATGAGAATTAATTTTACAATATATTCCAGTAACGAATCATTTTCATGTCACGTCTGCGTCAACGTTCATTCCCTCCCAGGTTTCCTTCGCGCTGAGAACATTAATTGACTTATCGTAAAGTGCAAGACGAAAATGAATTCTGCAAACATTTCAACAACTTTCAATATCATTCTGACGCGGAGGAAATAAGTATGCATATTGTGTGAGCGCAATGAATGCGTCATGCCTTTACTGCACGCATGTCATGTTAAAGACAGAAAACATGTTATCGAAAAGTTTTTTTTGTTTTGTTTTGCATTATATATTGAAAGGACAAAGCAACGACATCAACAACACCTCGAAATGAAAAAACAAGAAAGGAAACAACAACAACAACAACAACAACAACTACTACTACTACTACTACTACTACTACTACTACTACTACTACTACTACATTATTTTCTTTCTTTTGTGCATTTTGTCTGCCTCTTTCACTTATAGAGAAAAATACCACCACCAAAACAACCATCACTACCACCATAACCACCATCACTTGTATAAATACCACAGTAAACACATTCTTAAACACACACACACACAAAAAACAAAAAAATCAAATGATCCCTTTTGTTTCTTTTGCATCAGATTCCCTTTTCCTTAGCCAACGCTAACCTGTGAAGATAATTAACTATAAATTATCTGGAAGTGATTTGCTGCCCAGGTGGAAGTTTAATTACCTTAAGCAATTACATAAATCAGGTGAGTGTCAAATAACCTTACCTCACCTTAACTCTGTATGTGTGTGTGTGTGTGTGCGTGTTTGTGTGTGTGTGTGTGTGTGTGTGTGTGTGTGAGAGAGAGAGAGAGAGAGAGAGAGAGAGAGAGAGAGAGAGAGAGAGAGAGAGAGAGAGAGAGAGAGTAACAGTAGTAGTAGTAGTAACAGTAGTAGTAACAAGTAGTAGTAGTTGCAGTAGTAGTGGTGGTGGCGGCAAATAACTACAATTGGTTAAAATAGCAAGAACAGCATTATGTATAAGACATATCAGACAATAACAACAACATTAGGAATAAAAGAACTAGCAAGAATAATAACAACATCACCATCACCAACAATAACAACCACCTTCAACAAAAATTACAACATCAGAACCCAAAATACATACATACAACAACCCAATATAACCAAACTGTGCTAGAATAACAGAACCATCAGGAATAATAACAATATCACAATCACGAACAACAACAAGTACCCTCAACAACAATAACACTAACACCAGAACCCAACAAATAAATCACCAATCCAATATACACGAACAAAAGACACCACAATAACAAAACCGACAGAAATAACACCACCACCACCACCACCACCACCACCACAAACAATAACAACCAACCCACAACAAAAATAACAACATAGGAACCTAAACTACATATATCAACCACCCAATAGAATCTAAGACAAGAGGCCACAGTTCTTATCAGCACTAATGTTCCTGCAGTGAGTTACCGTGATAAGAACACGCGGAGGGGACAGAGAGAGAGAGAGAGAGAGAGAGAGAGAGAGAGAGAGAGAGAGAGAGAGAGAGAGAGAGAAATACACACTCATATTCTGTCAAAATCAAGCACACTTTTTACATAAAGACACCAATACACATCACCAACACCACTTTTATCCCCTTCAGTACTGGGACACATTTCTACCACGAGTTTTGGGGTGTAATTAGACGATTATACTGACATTTACAAAGATCTATGGAGGACAGAAGATCAATGGCCAGAATCTATACTATTTTAACCCCCTACATGAATTTCCCAGTAAATAAAATCAACAAATAATGCAGAATAAATAAGAAAAATGAAGGAGATATTAACCTTTACATTATCTACATCTGTACATTACTGCTTCATTACAGCAAATTAATATCACCTGTCTTGGTCACCTTTGTGTTCTCACCAGGTGTGCCATAGAAGAAGGGAGGTCACGTGTTCCCTTCAGTACGGCTTCCAGGAAATGCAATTATATATACCGGGTATCGAACACTCTATTGACAGGTGAGAGAAAACGTGCGTGTCTTCTGGTGTGTTAATTGGAATCCCTGAACAGGTGAACAGATTAGGAGATATGTTGGTTAGTGTTTTTTGTGTGTGTTTTTTTCTTTTTTTCTCAGTTTTTTCTTTTTTCTTTTGAATATTTTTTTTTTCCTAGTTCCAAGGTTAGGTTAGGTTAGGTTAGCTTGGACATAGTAAGAAATATGTGGATTAGTTTTTTTTTTTTTCTTTTTGTTTCCTTCGGTTTTTTTTTTAGGATTTATCTTTTCTCCGTTTTTTAAGTGTTTTTTTTTTTTTTGTAGTTCTAAGGTTAAGTTGAACAAGTTAGTAAACACGCGGATTAGATTTGATTTTGTTTTTTCATTTCGTGTTTTTATTTAGTTTTATTTTTCTTTATAGTTTCTTTTTTTGGATAATTGTTTTGGTTGTACTCAGCTTCAGAAACTCATATGGGGATCAAAACAGTACAAACTCAGGCCATCAATCATCAATCAATCAAAGGCCATCAATCCTCTGACCTCCATAGACCCTTCCTAATATCAATAAAACCATCTAATCACACCCAAAACTCGTGGTAAAAACGTGTCCCGGTACTGAAGAGATTATGTTTGGTGTGTCTGGGAAAACATTATTAATTGAGGAATGTGTGTGTACGAGTGATATTTTAATGAAACTTGAGAACACGAAACAAAAAGGAGAAATTCATCAGAGAGAGAGAGAGAGAGAGAGAGAGAGAGAGAGAGAGAGAGAGAGAGAGAGAGAGAGAGAGAGAGAGAGAGAGATCCACTGTCAGTAGCTGCGTCTCGTCTGTGTTACGCAACTGTGGCGCCGAACAGTAAATGTGATCAAGTTAAAAGTCGCCGCTGTGTATGTGTGTGTGTGTGTGTGTATGTGTGTGTGTGTGTGTGTGTGTGTGTGTGTG
>CM035180.1:11183751-11206571 GCA_020233015.1 Callinectes sapidus
AGAGAGAGAGAGAGAGAGAGAGAGAGAGAGAGAGAGAGAGAGAGAGAGAGAGAGAGATTAGTCTGGTACTTAGAGAGAGTTACCTCATAAATAGAAAACAATGATTAAGGAATGTTGAACAACGAAAAAACAAGGTCAGAGAGAGAGAGAGAGAGAGAGAGAGAGAGAGAGAGAGAGAGAGAGAGAGAGAACACCTACCACTCACCCACAATGAAGTCATATTGATAGAGGAGCTTGTCTGAGGCGTCGTAATTGTGGTCGTTGGTGCCGCGGAGACCCACAGCCACCAGTAGCCTCACCAGCAGCCCCGGGATGAAGCGACTCAACCGGTAAATCATCACGAAATTGACGCTTCCAACACTCGTATTCAGAACCGCTTCGCTCCTCCACCCAGACTGTTTTCAAAGGTCAGAAATATTCACTCTGGTTTTCAAGCGTGCTTTTTCCTGTTGAGGATAGAATCTTTTTTAATCTGTTACTGAAAATATAAATATACTAGTAAAAAGTTATCGTCAGTTTAATCCCTTCAGTATTGGAATGCATTTTCATATTTATTCTGCTTATTATTTGTCGATTTCATACAAGTTCAGAAACTCATGTGGGAATTTATATAGTGTAGACTCTGGTTATTCATTTTCTGACCTTCATACACCCTTTGTAATGTCAATAAAATCGTCTAGTCACACCCAAATACGTGGTAAAAATGTATCCCAGTACTGAAGGAGTTAACTTTAGGATTTAGAAAGTTGAGATGTCGACAGAAATACGGCGAAAATTTGGTACAAGCACTCACAATATTACGTTATTTGTTAAGGTATTACGAGATACAAGAGTTGTTCTTTTGGTGGTTGTGTCAAAGTGAATGATAAAAAAATAGTCAAGTTTTCTCTCAATTAAGTTCAGGGTCTTACGAGGACTGAATACATCGCTAGGTCAAAGTTATCTCTGCAATTTAAGACAGACGGAGATATAGTAATTTGTGACTTTAGATTAGTTGTTGGTGGTCATAGTGGTAGTGGAGGTGGTGTTGCTTATAATGCTTTTGTCCTTGTTGCTACTACTGATGATGGTGATGATGATGATGATGATGGCAGTTGTGGTAGATGGTGATGGTGATGGTGGGGTAGCATATTCATCACAACTCCTCATGAAACATTGATTTACTATTACTATCATTTTCCCCAACATGTATGAGATGACCGAGCACATTTATCTCAGCCTTGCCCTCATAATGTGGCTCAGAGTCATGAGAAGCCAAATAATAATGACACTGCAAGTTAACGCGTGTGAGGTGTACGGGACTCGTGGAAAACCTGACCTGAAAGAGAGGGAAAGTCTGACGTCCTCGCGATAGACAAACAAATAGACAAGAATAACGTCAAGCAAAAAAGACGGACAGGTGGATAAATAAATGACAGCACGTAAACGAGTAGCAGGAAAGATTTAAACAAGTTCTTGACCTCCTGACTGTCAAGATAAACATATTCACTCGCACGTGCGCAACTTTCAGACGCGACCTTCACACCCACACACACGCGCACACACACACACACACACACAGGCAGAAAAATCTAAACTGAACCAGACACACCTATAAAAGAAATTAAGAAAAATTTAACCTTGACATATAAAAAAGCAAAATTGCCACGTTAAATACAAAATGAATAAGAAATCAATCCAGGCTGGTCAGTCAAGGAAAACCCCAACTCTTCATACCTAAAAATAAAAGACTCGAGTTTGCCAATGGACTTTGATGAGAATAATAATAGTATTGTCCCCATCACATATCAATCAATGAATCCCACAAACTCAGATAGCATTTGATGATGGTGGTGGTAACGCTCATGACATAAATAAATGATGGGGAAAAAAATGAAAACTTGTAAGAGAAAACAAAATTGGCAACATTTAATAAGAGGTAAAGTAATAGTGATTATGCAACGGATGATAACACAGTTATTTGAAAGATGAAAAGAAAACTAATAAAAATGCAAATATATTGATCAACATTGAGTAAAAAAATAAGTTGTGAATAATGATAGTGGGTAACAAAGGTTAACGTCAAAATCATTATAAAACAACTAAATGACAGCAAAATAAGAGAAAAGAAATGCGAATAATGAGGAAAAATAATGAATAATCTATACTATCGTTAAAAATCACACAGAAATAGATAAATAAGTCGATAAACAAACACAAACATAAAAAAAAAAACATGAAAACAAATATGGACTCAAAATCAACGAAAGAACACCAATGAAATAATAATAAAAAAAACGCAATAAATACATAGAAAATAGTACAACAAGAAGTGCTATCAATCAAAGACCCCATTGCTTATTCTGTAGGCCTGCTAACCAATCCCACGTGTTAAGGAGCAACAGCTGGTTAGTATGTAAAACCCGTAAAAAGAAATACTGGTGACAACCTTTCTTTCCTCTTCTACCTCCTCCTCCTCCTCCTCCTCCTCCTCCTCCTCCTCCTCCTCCTATCATCTCCTTTCCCATCTCAGCTACATTTTTTCCTCCTTCTCCTCTTCACACGTGTCTAGTTCACCTTGCCCCTTAATTTTCTTGATAGAGAGAGAGAGAGAGAGAGAGAGAGAGAGAGAGAGAGAGAGAGAGAGAGAGAGAGAGAGAGAGAGAGAGAGAGAGAGAGAGAGAGAGAGAGAGAGAGAGAGAGAGAGAGAGAGAGAGAATGATGATGATAATAATAATAAGTTACAACAACAACAACAGCAACAACAACAACAACAACAACAGCAACAACAACAACAACAACAACAGTAAGAAGAAAAAAGAGGAGGAAAAGAAGAGAGAAAACATAACACTACACTTTCGTTTAACACTATCACACACACACACACACACACACACACACACACACACACACACACACACACCGTATATAAGAGATCAATATTAAATAACAAAAAAACACACAAAAAAAAACACGTGATTACATAGTGGATAAGAACACTGCACCATGACTAAACTTTGCTAATATCCTGTCTTTCACTAACCGGAAACGCGACACAGTGGTAAACATCATTAGTGAAGGAACACGCATGTAAACACCCACGCATTCTCACCTTAATCTGACGTGAACTGGCAGAAACAACAGGAAGAGCACTAACCTATTGGAAAAACACAGCTTCATTGCATAACTTCACCTTCGATGCATCCTTTCACTTGTTTTCAGGTTGTCCAAATATTAGTAAGGTTACTGAGAACATTCTTCTCATCGCTTCGTTAATTAATATGTACTTCCTGTTTTTTTCAAGGTTACAGTGATGTCCTACTACTACTACTGCTACTGCTACTACTACTACTACTACTACTACTACTACTGCTACTGCTACTACTACTACTACTACTACTACTACTACTACTACTACTGTTGTTTTTTATTACAAGTACTGTTGTTTTTATTGCCACTTTTCTTTTATTACTACCACTGTTGTCTTTACTATTACTTACTACTACTACTACTACTACTACTACTACTACTACTACTACTAGTAACAGTAGTAGTACTAGCACTACTACTACTACTTCTTCTTTTACTACCACCAATACCACTACTATTACCACCACTAGAACTACTATTACTACAACTACAGTAACAATAACTACTACTACTACTACTACTACTACTACTACTACTGCTTCTACTACTACTACTACTACTACTACTACTACTACTACTACTACTACTACCACTTCTACATTTTGAACATCACTCTTTATTCCACGTAAAACTTTTGGTCACTGGGTCATGATCACTGCCAGGAGTTAGCAAATGCAAGAGCAATAGTACCATCATTGTATTCTTGTCACATTACCAGGATTATAAGAAAAGCGAGATTGCTGCTTCGCTCTGAATACAGGTCTCGGTCAGTATGCTGCTGCTGCTGCTGCTGCCACTCTCACTCTCACTCTCACTCATGGAAAATTATAGGTTTTGTCGTTGAGAGAGAACTCTTGCTCTCCTCGCCCCCAGCCTTGACGCCGCCTAGCCAACCATACTTCATGCCAGCTGACGACCGCAAACGTTTCTCAACACATCAGAACTCGCGCCAGACTCAGACTCTCACTCTCTCTCTCTCTCCCTAGCGTCACAGTTTGCTCTATTACTGTTATTACTTTCCCTACACCGTGATGCTATTGCCCGAGTCACGTGTGGGTCTAGAGCTCACTCACACACACTCTCTCTCACACACACTCACACACACACGTTGAAGTTGAGAAATGTAAAAATGAAGGAATATAGAGGAAAGAAATAGATTAGGAATAAAAATGAATAGAAAATGAAAATAAAACTAAGTGAGATGAAAGAAAAAAAAAGTCAAAGCACACACACACACACACACACACACACACACACACACACACACACAATGAACCTAATCACAAGAGCGTTTGAAGGCTCACCCAAACAATAGCAATGCCACACTTACGTACAGTACATCTCTACAAAATTCACTTCATCTACACTCACACACCACGCACCTGACCACCAGTACCACAAACACCAAACTTATTACACGCAAGGAAGAATTCGCGTTCATTATGCATCATGTAAGTAAACACTGAGAAATATTAATTTGAACGCCACTTTGCACAACATTAACCTGGAAAGAAACAGAGAGAGAGTAAGAGAGAGACAGAGAAAGAGAGAGAGAGGGGGAGGGGAGGGAAAAGTTCGTGATATTAAAAAAAATATAGGGTGAAATAAAGAAGACAAAAAGAAAAGAATAGAAAAAAGAGGGAATTTAAAACAAAGAAGGAAAAAAAAAAGAAGAGACAAAGATCACCTGAGGGAGTGAACACGCGGGAGAGCTTAAGAGACAGACGCGCACGCAGAGAAATCAGGATGAGGACTGACTGACCAAACCACCACGCGGCACTCCATCACGGGACAAGGCCTTCCATATCCCCCCTCTCTCTCTCTCTCTCTCTCTCTCTCTCTCTCTCATCACGTAGACATTACATTAGCATTGGCATCTCATTAAACATTTTCCTCATTCTTGTCCCGTGTCTTGAAAATCTTCATTCTCTCATTCATAAAGTCACAAGTGTCAGTAATTATTTCCCAACCCGTGTTTTGCCATAGAAAGTGAGTATTTCTTTCTGTGTGTGTTGCTACTATTAGGAAAACGCCCTTGAAATCCCACTTACTTTCCAATAGAGCTCGTTGGTTGAAAGGAAAAGTGTAATTGAATGCTTAAGATAGTGCCTTATCGTGCCTCGTAGTTTATCTCATATGCTTTGCTGCTTTCAATGGAATGAGCTCAAGGAAAGGCATAAGTATCATACACGGAAGCAAGTCATCGCTAACCACCTTCTTCATCTTTTATGTATACTATATTGCCTCCTTATCTATAGAAATTCCCTTCCCTCCCGTATTTTTATGATTGAAATTGCACTGCTGAGAGAGAGAGAGAGAGAGAGAGAGAGAGAGAGAGAGAGAGAGAGAGAGAGAGAGAGAGAGAGAGAGAGAGAGAGAGAGAGAGAGAGAGTGATATATTGATTACATCATGACAGTGATGATTTATTTTCCTGGATTTCTTCTGGTTATAGTGAAGCGTGTGGTTGACATTCCCAGAGAGAGAGAGAGAGAGAGAGAGAGAGAGAGAGAGAGAGAGAGAGAGAGAGAGAGAGATGGATGGTCTCATACATTCACTGCCTTACTTGAGAAATACCGTCACCCACCAGTAAGTTGTCCAGCGGTATTCATTTCCATATAACTGAGTATGAGAGCCACAAACGATGACATGTGCGCGGAAAGCTTCTCTTGTGGGACGTTCACTGCCATCAACACGTGCTGGAGGGGGAGACTGTATAGCTCGTGGCACAGAAGTCTCAACGCTCTGCACTCTCATCATGACTGTTTCTCAAGACCACAAGGGTGATTAGCTTACTTCTTAATATTATTCCTCCTATCAACTCAGAAATCTTGTTTATATTTCAACAGGACTGTAAAAACTCTCTTGAAATGTGTTATTTTAATCCAAACCTTATTCTGAAGCGTTCTGTTTTCCCACCATCATTATTTTCCAAGGAGATGACTAAGTTGGTTTTCAGCATTGTTTTTTGTGTTACAATTTGGAAATCTTGTGTGTATTTTACAAGAATAGTAAGAGAAACTCCCTTGAAAAATCTAACGTCAACTACAACCTCAATGTTTCAGAGTGATTCATTGCTCAACCTCCCTGCCGCACGTGCGAATCAGCGCTGCCACTACTTCTCTAGCAGGTGTCTTTTTTGCCGCTCATTTTAAGGTTCGGTAGAGGTCGTAAACAATTTCAAGGTTGGGTTTGTTTGTTTGTTTGTTTTTGCCGTCATTCATCAAGTTTTTTTGCATCATAGTGTGACCATTCGTTGAGGTCTCTCTCTCTCTCTCTCTCTCTCTCTCTCTCTCTCTCTCTCTCTCTCTCTCTCTCACATCATTGTAAAAATCCCTATAAATTTCATGAAAGCATCGGTAACTGTCCACACAAAGATAATCAAAATTGTCCATCCCCTATTCATCTGTTACTAAAATCCCGAAAAAAAAAACCTTGCAAACCGCAATAGCTTTCCTTATAAAGACCGTCGAGATACCCGTCTGATATAGCACCGAAAGTTGAACGAAACGAACCTAAATACTCTGAAACATTTCTACGCCGCACCCACAATACTTTCAGGTTCTAGTTACTAATTTTCGTTTTTTTTTCCTTAAAGGCTATTTATTCTTTCTGCTCTCATAGGATCTGTACTTTGAGGGGACTAGCAAAATAATAGGCCTTTTATTTTCATTTTTTGTTACCTTTGTCCATCTGCTCTCTCTTACAGTAAAAAAGAAAAAAAAAAAAAAAGCAGAAGGGAAGAAAACGGACTGAGCTGTGGTGTAAGATCCTCAGAAGTCATGTGTGGGTCTGTTCTTGATCTTGACATCTTTCTTTCACCCAAGGCTAAGAGTATAGTCTGCCTTCTCAGCCTTGCTCACACTTTCCTAACCTTGCTGTCTACATATCTTCCTCATTATTCTTGTGACCGCGGCTGGATATTGATGGGTCAGTCTACCAGTCTCTACCTCACTATCATCCCTTCTAAAAACCCGCTGTGAATATTCGAGTTAGTAGTGGTTCACATGTTTTATTCATCTTCCAAACACACACTCACACACACAGAGAGAGAGAGAGAGAGAGAGAGAGAGAGAGAGAGAGAGAGAGAGAGAGAGAGAGAGAGAGAGAGAGAGAGAGAGAGAGAGAGAGAGAGAGAGAGAGAGAGAGAGAGAGAATTAATTACTTGATATTCGCTATTACTTTCTATTTTAGGCTTCAAGGGACAAGCTTTTTCCTCGAGGTAACGTCTACTTCAGTCTTTCGCTGTCTGTGCTTTCATCCGCCGCTCAATCTGCCTGCATCATCTTTTCTCTCTCACAAAAATAATGATGTGATTGCGTCTAAGAGGATGATTACGCTTCCTATACTTATCTTCCTGTACCCTAAACTGTACGTAGAGCGAAGGAAAATAAGGAAAGTGACTGATGATTAGCGGTTTTACTTCATTCTGGTATATGTGATGCAAGAAGCGATCCTAATGCCATCTAGTGGTGAAATATATCATTAGTTTGACATTTTTGTGTTCCTTCCTATTTTGGAGCAATAAAAGTGTTATATCATCGGGCACGTTGTGTGAGAAGCAATATCATTGACTTCTAATAGGGAAATAAATGAACAGTTGTTTACTTTTCTATGTTTCTTATATTTTGTAGGAAGTTATTAAGGAAAGGAATTTTTACTATCTTCTGTAGTGTAACTATTTATATCATTCCAAAATATAATTTTCATTGTCCTTGTTTTTATCTTCGTAAAATGTCATTTTTATTTGCTGCTGGTTTATTATTTTACAGTCTTAAAAACATGTGCCTTTATTTGAGAACATGTTATATTGCAAATACTGTTCTTAAAGGGCAAAGATAACTGGGACTTATGTTGAACAGCTTTGGCGTTACATAAGAACTCGTTACAAAGCCTAGACCTACTCACTATAATGGAGTGAGTTTTAATTCCTACTGAAACTCGGACTAAGTGACACATCACCTACAGCCACTGAGTTTTTTTCTTTAGCTTGCTATTTTATATAATGCAAGCTTACATTACTTCAGTTAGCTCCACAACACTACCTAAGGAATTCTTAAGGGTAATGAGATGATGACACATACCTAAACACTATATGGATAATGAATAAACAAATAAATATGACATGAATCTCTCAGAAAATTCATGAAGCGAACTTTAAACACAGAAAGATCAAGAGTCAATGTCTCTCCCTGACACACTGAACACGCAATAATTAAAACGCATAAACTAACTAGTAGCAGGTGAGGTAAATGAAGCAAGTAGTCCCTCATGACAAGCAAGACGTAAAAAGGAGAACATGAAGCAACGCTCATGAACGACCAACGCACAGAGAAAGATCATGAGTCAAGATCCTACTCACCCTGACCTAATGAACTCTCTTAAAATGATCCTTTCCCCAGCAGATGAGGTAAGGATAACTCATGACAGATAAAAATACAAAACGCACGGTACATGAAAAAAACATGAACAAAAAATGAATAAAAAAACAAGAATAAAGACCTTACCAACCCTGACCTACTAAAGCTCTCTCACCACGTTACCCGCGATAGGTAGGGCAAATCTGGCGCCCGTTTTATCACCCAGGAATTCAGTGACCGATCTTTGGACTCTGGTCTCGGGGTGACCTTGAGGAAGAGTGATCCAGTCTTCCTTGATCATGTCCGCCGCCTTCTCGCCAATCATGATGGTGGGTGCGTTGGTGCCGCCCGAGGTGATCAGTGGCATGATGGAAGCGTCTGCCACCCTCACTCCTGACACCCCGCGTACTCTGGAGGGGGGGGAGGAGGAGGCTCAAGTGAGGAGTGGTGGAGTGATAGACGGTGATTAGTGAAGGGAGGAATAAAGGTAGAATACTAATTAGAGGTGGACAAAGAAGACATTAGTGAAATGAATACAGAATTGAATAAAAAAAAAAAAAAAGACAGTGTTGTAGACAATGAATGAGAAGAATATGCTTAAGAGTATAATATAGGAGAGAGATAAACAGCAGGAATGAATACAAAAATTAATATAAATGAATACAAAGAAAGGACAGACACTAATGGAAATAAATAGATAAATAAAAATATCATAAACAAAAAAGAAAACAATAGAGACAGGAAAGAAGGAATTTGTAAGAGTAACAGGAAGGAGAGAGAGAGAGAGAGAGAGAGAGAGAGAGAGAGAGAGAGAGAGAGAGAGAGAGAGAGAGAGAGAGAGAGAGAGAGAGAGAGAGAGAGAGAGAGAGAGACTAAAAAAATACCCCAATTCTAATGTAGCTAAACCGGAAAAAAACAGCAAAACATGTAACTTAAAAACACAATATGAATAAATAAATAAATAAATGAATAAATTATTAAATATAAACAAATAAAAAAAATACAAAACCGAGAAGAAGGAAATAGTACAAGACAAATAGAGAGGGAGAAAGACAGAGAGAAAGGAAACAAATAAAATTAGACAAGAGTGATACTTTAATTATAATATGGCATAACAGGGGGAACTCTCCGGCAGCAGTGAAACCCAAAGCTGTGGTCTGGTCTTCCCCTCTCCACCGCCACAGACGCGTAATTGTGGTTAGAAAATAGTGTATGTGTCTGCCACGCGCCTCTAACTTCCTTATGTCGGAGGGAACGTTACTTTTACCCGCTCCTTGTCACGTCAGCAGAGGAGTGATGGTGGTCTGTGATGGTTGTGATTGGTGTTCGAAGCTTTGTGAGGGTGAAGTGAAATTGAAAGTGAAGAGGAAGATGGGAATTAGAATGTATAGAGATTCTACCCTTTCAGTACCGCGGGAGGCATTCTTATGTTCTATTCTGCTTGACATTTATCGATGTTATACAGCTTTAGAAACTCATGTAGGGGACTAAAATGGTGAAAACTATACCCATTAATGTTCTGACCTACAACGACCTTTCCTAATGTTAATAATATCTTCTAATCACACAGAAATCTCATGGTGAAAATATGGAACAGGGTTTTCTTCCGACTTTGATTTGCAGTAAATTATTATCATACTGCCTTAAGCCCTTCAGTACAGAAACGCATTTCTACCACGGGTTTGTGTGTGATTAGACAATTTCATTGACATTAGCAAGGGTTTATGGCGGTCAGAAGATTAATGACCAGAGTCTGTACTATTTTGATCCCACTTGCGTTCCTGAAGCTTTATAAAATCGACAAATAATGAACAGAAATAATATGAAAATGCAACCCAGTACTTGATCTTTGCCCCTCAAAAATAAATGGAAGATTTCCACCTAAAAATTACATAACATATTATGTTTATGTGCAATGCTGATAAAGATTATGTAATTTGCTCAGCGCAATAAATTATCTCATAGTGCACTGAAGGAGTCAACATTACCTTAGTTTGTGATCCACTACTGCGAAAGGATCATCCTTAGAACCCATCTTGCAGGAGCCAACGAGGTGGTGGCTCGAGGTGGCCATGTGCTTCACGTAGCAGGCCCAGTAGGCATCTGAGAACAGCGGCTCCTCCTCACAACCCGGCAGGAGCTGAGGAGAGCCATAGTGACGTGAAGGGAAGACTGAGTACTAAAGGAAGAGGCTTTGTATATTTGATTGCCATTGTTCTTTATTGCCATGTTAGGTGTTGTGATTAAACTGTTGGCATGGAAACGAAAGGGGAAATTTGGAAGAAAAGTTAGTTTTTTTCTCTGTGTATGAGTTTTTGCAAGAAAGCTACTTACATGGGAAAAAAAAGAAAAATGAAAATGAAATTAATATTGCTTTTGCGGTGTGTGTGTGTGTGTGTGTGTGTGTGTGTGTGTGTGTGTGTGTGTGTGTGTGTGTGTGTGTGTGTGTGTGTGTGTGTGTGTGATCCTTACTTGAGTATTGAAGGCAGCATCAAATTTTTCTCTCATATGTGTAGTGTTGCCGAGCGCCATCACAAACTTGATGCCTGCAAACCAAGGGAGAATGAACACTGTTGCCGTGCACGTGTGGTAGAACGACTCATTGCAGTGTCATATTACCAACACTCAAACACTAAGGATCAGACACATTTACTCGTACACTACCAACATTCAAGTAGCTCTTAACGTCATTACCTTTGATCAATAAGCGCAGGTCATCGGGGTGACTCAAATAGTTGGGGTCGACGAGTGGCGGTGCATCATAGTGGCTTGAGCTGAGCCGCACTGTACCGCGACTCTTGGGCCGCAGCACCTCGGGGTAAGCAGTGTAACTCTCCTGCCCCGCCACCTCTGAGAAATACGGCTCGAACACCTAACGAGAGCGAACAGGAATAGGGTTATCTCGAGTGGTAAATAGATGATCCCATTTTCTGAAATACTTCGCCATCTCGCCACCACTACGTTCAAAAGGCTCCATATTTAGGCTTATGCCGATTTTTTAAGGTTGTTTTTATGGTTCTAGTGATAGATTAACAAGATTACTACATTGCTGACACGAGAAACGTTCTTGAAAACCGGCCTAATTATCACGAGCCTTTGTAAATAGTGGTGGGGAGAGAGCAAAACGTTTCAGAATAGTGGGCGTATACCCAGATGACAGATACGTGGCGGGGACATGGGAAGAATACATTTGCATATATAACACCAAAAAAATGTTGTGCACATACATTCATAACAAAAAAAAAAAAAAAAAAAAAAAAATGGAGGAGTGCAACATTAGCAAAGACAATTTCTGAAGAGCAAGAAATATGAGGGGTGCTGTGTAACAAGGTTCCAACGCACCACACCTCGTGAAAACTGTGTGACTGCATATAATATTAGTTTAACCTGTTCTCTACGCGCTGACATTGGATGTATGACCCTCGTTACAGTGGAAGATGGATCCTTGTTACGCGGCACACCTCAAACAAGTCAGTAGAGATTGGATGAGCGAAAACACATTACAGGAACAGCCATGAACTTCCCAAATATGGCACTGATCAATAGTCGATAACATACCACACTCCCCCGCCCCATGCTTAGGTCCAGATTCTGAGACGCCGTATTCCCCTATTTTCAAGACGCTCTCCTTGACAGTATAAGGGTTTTCAACAGTGTTTCTATGGTTGTAATGACAGATTAGCAAGATTTGTGTATTATCATGACGAGAAACACTCTTTACATAGAACCCTGCTTATCAATTGTGATTTTTGACCCCTTCAGTACTTACACGCATTTTCATATTCATTCTGCTTATTTGTCGATTTTATACAGCTTCAGAAACTCAGTGAGGATTGAAATAGTACAAACTCTGGCCATTAATCTTCTGACCTCCATAGGCCTTTCATAATGTCAATAAAATAATATAATCACACCCAAAACACCCGGGGTCAAAATTAATCGTGATGAAACAGCACCGCATTTTCAGAAGAGTTTTCTGTACGCACCTCCTCCCTGTAGCCCGACACGTGCGCCATCTCCCAGCCGTGGTCCAGGGCGACGGGCAAAGATGAGAAGGTGTGCTGCAGGTCCGGCCATTGTGGTTCGTCTCCTTCTGACTCTGTCCACGCGCATACTTCCATTCCAAAGGCGCTAGCGAGGGGACCTGGGATTGATGAAAAAAGAAAGAAAATTAATAATAAAGAGATGAAGGCGACACAGCTTAGCATATCATTGAAAGAACTTGGGTAAGCCAGTAATGATCTTCCATCACTAAGAACTATATTGCATTAAACTAAACTGGTTCCTAATATCCCTTAAGGTTCTTTCTTGGGTCCGATTTACTGCAAATTACCATCTCACTCCGTCGCTATTCTCTTCTCAATCACTCGGAAAAGTAAATATTATTCCCTCAACACTAAAGCACAAATAAAAGTTACTAGTGCTTCCTATTTTGACTGGAGCTGCGCAAGGCTACACTACACTTCAAACACAAAATATTAAAGAGAAGATTGTGTAAAGAAGGTATTTTTGTACAAAACTAACATCTTATTTTTATTTCTTATGCATGGTTCCCTCCCCTCCCCACTAGTTTTGTTGGAGGAGCAACTGTCAACCCTACCCTCGTGAACTTCATTACACTGAGCCGACCTCTCATATTTCCTTCATATTCTTTCTTGTCTTCAGAAGATAAATCATTAATCCTCTATTATATTACAAGTCCCATAAAAAACTACCAGCAACAAAATTTTAAAGTAATTCTCACTCAAAATCTTTCTTTGACGTTCCATCAGCTAACTTTGTAGGAAGACTGGAAAGGAAGAACCGTTAACCCTTTCATTAAGAGTTACGTTACACTAAACCAACCAACATGTACATCCCCTTACGATTCTCCTCCCAACATCTCTCAGTAGAGGTATTGCCGTAGAGGGAAGAGGTGGGGGGGGGGGGGGGGGGGCGGCATGTCATGTGGAGGCCTGTGTGATGGCTTTCTTGCAGCTTTCCTTATGTTCGTTCTCACTTTACACACTATCAATTCCTTCCCTAACTTTCACCAGTCCATGCAGGGTTACTCCGAGGCATTCCCAACTGTAATCCACGTTAATCTTACCCTTACTTTCCCTTTTGCCTACATACACCTCTTCCTTTGGATTAGAAAGTGTAGCTTATCACATGCAGCCTTGGAAGGACTAACACGTCTGTTGCTATTCATTCCTCCTCCTGTGTTCCTTAGTGTTCTTTTCCGTATTGACTCTTTCACAGCAATAAGCAACAAGCCACTACAATAATACGACTTGATAGAGAGATTTTCTAATGTCTAGCCAGTCTAATGTAAAAAATGTGTGTGTGCAAAGAAATTAGTGACTCTTGATTAAGAATTACAGTGAATAGTTTTTTGCGTCCTTCTCTTTCGCCAGGAGTACTTCAAAACACCATAGATAATAATAGTGTTATTTTCATTGATGCAAATTTCCCTGTTAAATTATCGCTAGAATCACGGAAACGTCCTTCTGAGTCTCGGTAAATTCCATTGAATTATATTAAAACGCTCAATAACTTAAAAGAAAGCCAACTAATAATCTCTTTATATTCTACTAAGACATGTTAAAAGCTTCGATAACCTCCACCATACCCATTTTCAAAGAATCCTCCATATATTCCAATAAATTGTAACAACAACCTCAATGACTTCCACAGCAGCCTCAATAATAGATGGCACACGCCTATAACATCACTAAAACCCGCTAAAAGAACCCTCAACACCTTTCATCAAAGTGTTCTTATCGATACAGAAGTGAAGCATCTAAACGTGTCAAAACATGAACCCCGCCTGCCCTTCCCCGCTGCTCGCCTCACCTTTCTTCTTGATGAGGTATTCCTTGATGGTCTTGAGGCTGAGCAGTGACGAGAAGGGGAAGGAGGTGCCGGGCCGTGTAGTCCAGGTGAGGCCAGACACTGTCACGTGGTCATGCAGGTTAGTACCAACTCCCGGCAGGTCAACCAGTGTCGGAATCTGTATGATGAATGTTGTTGAATGTAGTTGTTGTTCTTGTTTTTCTCATAGTGGTGGTGTTATTGTTATGATGACTGCTACTGTTATTTTTACTGCTACTGCTGGACAAAAAGAGTAAGCACAAAGAATTAACAGAAAAGAGATGGTAGCTCCGGACTAATAAACACACTAACACAATGAAATCACACAGTAATCACTCACCACAAATCTTAAAGGTAAATAACACTTCTAATTACCTACAGATTCTCACCAGCCTACGTAAACAACACCACCAATTAACTAGAGTCTCACCAGTTTTTAATCTACTCCATAAGATCCTCTTTTCCCTTCATTACTCCCCACATAATCCTTTCCTCCTCTCACCCCCCCCCCCCACCCTTCTATTATCCCAACCTGCAACTTTCTCCACTGTCCTCCCTGTGCCCTTCTCTCCCTGCACCTTTCTTTGCCCTTGCCGCAGGAGCTTACCCTGTGGTAGTGCAGGTGGTGAGCGGGGCCAATGCCAGACAGCATCAGGAGTTTTGGCGACCCGATCGCTCCCGCCGACAAGATCACCTCCCCCCGCACGCCAACCATGTACAGCTGTGAAGTGAAGGTGTTTAACTAACTATTTAGGTGTTTGGGTTCGTCTGCAGCTTCGTTTTTCCTCTATTCATTTCTGGCAGACGAAGTTCGTTAAGCGAATATTTTTTTTATCCTTGCTCGTTTTTAAAAAGTTGATTTTGGTGGATGGTAATCGTTAAGTAAATGTTTTTCTATCCTGGCAGATTCAGTTTTGGTAAGGATTTTGATATTGGCAGACTTGACTCGTTAAACTAAATGTTGCAAGTTGATCAAGATTGCTTTTCTATGTATCCTTCACAATTTACAGAAGTGTTAAAGAAAACAAACAACTGCCTTTAAGTAGGGTCATTGCAAAATAGTTAAGTTCACTACGCAAGCATGATAAGTTAATTACGACTATTTGCAGATTACAGTGGTTCGACCGTGAGAAGAGAACAGATGAAGACTAAGTAGGAAGGAGTGATGGAAATAGAGTCGCAAGGCAGGCACATGTGAGGAAGACAAGCTGCGTTAATAAAGGAGGGATGTATGCATCAATTACAACAGAATACCGTTTATGGAGGATAAATCAGTCATGCCAGTTTGGTGAAATATAAGCTGAAGTGAGAATGTATAAAGTAGGAATATGAGAGAGTATTACCGTGCCACCATGGTCGTAGAGAACACCAATCACGTTCATCTCATCATCAAACAACACCTGGTGAAGAAAAGCACAAATTAACTACACCAACAATACAACACATCTTCACAAGCAACACCTGGCGAAGGAAAGCACATTACAAATTAACCTCAGCAACAACACACCACTAAGGCAATAAGTAACACACCTTCATAAACAATACCTAGCGAAGAAAAGCACATTAAAAATCAACAACAACACAACACAAAGTCAATGGGCAATACACCTTCGTTATCTATAGAAACACAATGATATACACACAAATATAAATCCATAGAAACACAAAACTAAGATGGTAGCTTACCTTACATGAAGAAAAAAAGCAATAGTATTTCGGTCAATATATGTACATACCCTCACGAACCCTTAGAAACCAAATAATACCAAAGATATTGACCAAAAAATAATAGTACTCATTTACAGGACTGGAGGGGGGAATACAAATACTTCCCACTCCTATTTACACTAAAACAACTAACTCATACACTCTTAGAACGACATAAAATATAAATAAGGCTCCCAAATAATAAAAACATAATTAAATTAACATCCACCTGTACAGCAGAAATAGAATAGTAACCCCTTTTCTTGTTCCGTTTTCTCTCACCTTCGTCGCGATCGCATTAGTGAGCACGTGCAGGTTAGGGTAAGCCTCAGCAGTGGGACGGATGTATGCCTCGGCGGTGGAGGAGCGGCGGCCGTCCCTCGTGGTAATGTCAGGCACAGTAAACCCTAATTGTGGAGAGAAGCTACGAAGTCTTAATAAACGGATATTGAGAAGGGACAAATACTGTAATAAAGACAAAGGGAAGGAGGAAGAGGAAAGTTTACGATTGGACATGTACGTAGAGAAGGGAACACTAAACTAAACTAAAACCGATGAAAATGAAATACAGCACAGGTAAACAATTAAAAAGACATATCCATACTTCTAAATTGACGAAGAAAAACATCATCAACTCACCTATCTGCTCTTCACTGTTGGGGTCTATCACGTTGTAGCCAAGGTCATGCCCGGAGCGTAGAATGCCACCAGCCACCGCGGACAGTGTTTGCGTGTCCTCCACAGCCAGCGGTCCGCCTCTGCCTCGGTAAGCTGTCAGGGGAAAGTAGAGTTTAACCCTTAATTAATAAAAGAAAATCACTTGGGAAAGAAACCCTGCTAATCATCTCTGTAATCTTGAAAAGTAGTCGTGGTGAGAGAGACAGAGCGTTTCAAATGATGTTTTATGGTTCTAGTGACACTGCCCACCACTAAATTTTTTCCTTGGCGGGGGGGGGGGGGGGGATCCCTATTAAGCTGTCATTATATCCATACACAGCTCTTAAAAGGTAGCAATAACTTCCACAACAGCTTGTTGAAATCAGACGTGGTGATGGGAGGTGAGGTGAGGTGATCTAGAAACTTCATTAGCGGCGTCACAACAACAACGCCCATTGTTACCGATGTATAGAACTGTACAAAGATAGCAGTGGAAATAAAAACACAGGTAAAACCAACAAAAAATAACGCAAATTCAAATGAAAAGAAAGAATAAGGAAATGAGAGATGTAACAAAAACAGCACAAGTCAAAAGGTGTATGAATAAAATATGACAAGTTAAAGATGACCAGAAGTAGCAAAAGTGACACAAAAAAAAAAGAAAAAAAAAAATTTAAGAGCGCTGAAAGTAAACAAATATCCATAAGAGAGAGAGAGAGAGAGAGAGAGAGAGAGCACTACTTACATGAATGAACATGACGGACACCTCTGTAATCCTCAGCCTTCTTGAAGTACTCCAGGACATCGTGGTAGCCCCACCCTGGATTACCTAACTCCTCCCAGTTATCGAAGTCCCGCTTGTTGCCTCGGATGTGCATGAGCCAGTTGATGGTGGAGGTGCCGCCCAGAACACGCCCGGCAGCAATCTTCAGTGACTGTAAAGGTAGGGAGTGTCTTGATGGTAAATTTTGTCATAACTAACGGCGCCTTGCTTGCTGCAATATATAGGGAATGTTTAGTTATTAGTGTTTTTACTTCTTCCTAGAGTTGTTAGTCTTAAAAGCTTTTAAGTAAAAAAAAAAAAAAATATATATATATATATATATATATATATATATATATATATATATATATATATATATATATATATATATATATATATATATATATAATGGCAAGAAGTTTCAAACTTCAAGTTTACCGAGTAAAAATTTGATAAGTAAAATCAAGACATGAAAAAAACAATTGTTATAGCCCTAACTTAATAACTATAATACCACTACTAATTATAAACGCTTATACTTTGAAGAGACTCAAACACATTTCAGTCTGTTTCCCTTCCGTGAACATCAATGACACTTACGTTTCCCTCGAAAGCGCCAAGCCCGTGTTTTTGGGGCACTGTCTCGTAGCCCCAGTCAGCGTTTGTGTAGCCGAGCAGGACGGGAGCAAGCCCAGGCACTGTGCTGGCGTATGGTGGTGCGTCTCCAGCCTCTAACAGCAGCACTTGCCACCCTGTCTCCGCCAGGCGCGCCGCCACCACTCCTCCTGCTGACCCAGACCCCACTGGACCCACAGACAGAACATGGTTAGACTGGTGTGCGTTTGAGTGCTTCCCATGATATATACATTATATATATATATATATATATATATATATATATATATATATATATATCTAATATATATATATATATATATATATATATATATATATATATATATATATATATATATATGTGTGTGTGTGTGTGTGTGTGTGTGTGTGTAAATCTGACTATCTTTTCTTTCTCCTTACAAAATTAATTGAAGTACAAGAACAATCTATTTATCTATCCGTCCATATATTTATCTAATATGCTGATAATTGCCAACATTATGAGCAAAGGAAAAATGTTCTCCGTTAACAGCCATCAGAAACCCGTCCCTTAAACAGCTTCCATAACTTCCCAATGTTGCACACAACACAAACACACATGCACAGAACTCACCCACCACGAAGTCGTATTCCCGCAGTACGGTGGAAGGGTAGATGTCGTAATCGTGTCTCCCAGCGTCCTTCAGGAAGATGATCGCCGCCACACGAACCAACACCCACAGGTAGGCTTTATTGAGAAGCTTCCGCACTGCCATGCTGCGCCCGTCAGGAAATGTTGGTTATCTGGGAACCAAAAGGCAGATTCTTACAGTTTTTCTTATTCTCTCCACTTTTCTCTTCTTTTCTTTGAAAATGTGAAGTTGACGAAAAATGCAAGCCAATTGATCTTGAGCATGAAGTTCCCACTGTGAGTGTGTGTGTGTGTGTGTGTGTGTGTGTGTGTGTGTGTGTGTGTGTGTGTGTGTGTGTGCCATTTCCTATCTAATATCCATTCCATCCCCCGCTCACTTCTATCTCTTTTCGTAACTTTCTCGCCATTGATGCAAAAAGTTTGAGGCGCAAATATTTGTGTCGCGGAAAATTGCCCCATGCTTCCTCGGCCGTTTTTTTGACAACATTTTTGTCTTCCCCTACAAAGCAAGTCTCGGCGCTTGGCTCTCTACAGCTGTTGAATTGATGGCCGGTTAAACATTATTATTTATGGATGACAGTTGTCACGGACGTGGTACCCATATTTTATTGTATTTGTGTACATATATATTTTTTCTTCTCCCCCTTTGTGCTTTGTTTAGTTCAGTCTCGTGGCGGTTGGCGCCGCGAGTGACCGCAGGTCAGTGGGGGGGAGGAGAGGTCAACTGCATCTCTCTCTCTCTCTCTCTCTCTCTCTCTCTCTCTCTCTCTCTCTCTCTCTCTCTCTCTCTCTCACACCACTCCTTGATTTGTTACCATTTGAAGGTCACTTTATTTTTCATTATTATGTACGTTTGATGTTTTAGTTTAAGTTGTGTTTTTTTGAGTCACTACTTGAAGGGCGGAAGTTGGGGGAGCTTGTTCTCCGTCTGGAAATTGTGTACGTCTCCGGAGTCGCCCTAGAGAGGGGGGAAAACTTATGATTCCCATTGCTATGTAAGTTACATAACAAATTGTTTCTGTTTTGTACAATGGGGATTTTTTTATAATTTTTTTTTCACGTTTGTATTACTTAGAGTTAGGGCATTTTTACCTTTTTGGCCTGTAACTCTTTTACCTCTCAGTTTTCCATCTTGGAATTTGGAGAGGATATCATATGTTATACTGCCTCCATTTAAATACCACTATGGAACCAATATTTGATTAGTTAGGCAGTGTTTCCTTTGTGTTGTGGTGTAACCACGTGGGTAGACAGACGACCACGGAGGTCAGCGGAGGGCTCGGGGCAATATAAGCCGCCGAGCTGGGGAGGCGAAGGTAGCGTTCGCGCGTCTTACTACTATGCAAGGTATTATTGTGTGGTTCCTAGAGTTTAGGAGTAGGTTAATATGTATATAGGTATGCTTTAAGGTGATTCTTTGGGATGAGGTTAGGAGCGCCGCCCAGATATTTTGCGTTTTATTGGAGTGATTTTTGAAGAGACTGCTGCCTCGTTGATCACTATTTCGTCCTTCCCTTTTTTGTGTGTGCTAACTTTCACATTACGTTTGTGGGTGGAATTATTCCCCCAATTTTGCATCGCGCATTTCTTTTACCCTGGATGGGTTTTCTTAACACTACTGGAGTGTAGCGTTTCATTTTTACGTAGCTGTGAAAGAGGGTCGGATCTTTCCACTTTTTTATTTTGTGTCTGGGTGACATCTCTTCTCTCTCATTTGTTTTGTGTGTTTTTGTGTGTATTTTATTTTCTGTGTTCACTTGTGTGGTTTTTATTGTGGACCAGTTTTTTAGTTACCTCCATCTCTGTGGTAACAGGGACAAGATCTATTTATGCTGGCCAGCTTAGCCTTTTTATTATTATTTTGAGTTTTGTGTGTCTCGATATTTTCGTGTTTGTGGAGTGGTGTTTGCTCATAATCCTGTGTTTTGTTTTGTTATCTTCTATATTAATCAGTTCAGTGGCCCTTCAGGCAGTCAGATCCGTTGTAAATATTTTGTAAATAAATTGTAAGCAAGTGTACTTACATTTGTTTATTTTGTCAAGCACACGCCCAAACCTGGTTTTTGAAAGTATAATAGTTCACCCCTCTGATACGAGATGTGAAGACGTATCAAGGAAGGGGCGGTGAGTTTGAGTGGGTGCGTGTATCCCTTGACACAGTGCAGTCTTTTATCCTTTAATTCTTATGCATCGAAGAATTGTTGTGCACTGAAGTTATTGGCGTATCAAGCGGTAGAATTACTTGTTCTAGGCGTCGTAATTTGTTTCTTTGTGACCTCAACTCTTTCCCTATCTAGAGCTTTATGGATGTCTCTAGGTCACACACACACACACACACACACACACGCACACGTCTTAAACTGGCCAAGGGTAACAAAACTTATTAAAATATAAAGCTAATTGCCAGTTACCTGATAGATCAAACCAATTTTAATAATCATAATCCTCATTGATGTTAACGGTTGTTATCGTTATGTGAATTATTATCCACATTACTTTCATCACCCACACACGGAGAGAGAGAGAGAGAGAGAGAGAGAGAGAGAGAGAGAGAGAGAGAGAGAGAGAGAGAGAGAGAGAGAGAGAGAGAGAGAGAGAGAGAGAGAGAGAGAGAGAGTAATGTTTTTATTGTGAAATGTGGGTTTATAGAACATTCTTACAACTTGTACTCTAATAAGTGTTGTCTTCCTACCGTAGTCAAGTGCTCTCTGGCAAAGACAAACCAGGAAACAATTGATACCTTAACAATGCTCTATTTAGAAGTGAGATGCATTACCAATCACCACGATGAACAGCATTAAAAAAACGCCCATGTTCCTTCACCACTACTTTTCAAGACATCATAAATACTCGTACAATTAAACGTGTTCTCAAGAGTATATCTCCCAATAATTTGTCACTACTATCGCAAAAAAAGCACCGTCAAAATAAAATCAATTCTATACTATTTCAACTGGAGCCCTTTGAAGTAAGTCCTTACACTCACCTTCACTAACGCAGCAACAGGACACCAACACAAACACGTAACACTCGGTACAACTCTTCCTATAGTAGCTATGGTGGGCACGTGTTCCCACCACAGACAAGGTGACTGACCCCGACGAATGACGATTGACTATTGACCCCTAATTTGTGCCTGGGACTGGGAGAGGGAGTGGTGTGGGGAATTAGCCGCGTCGCAGTCAGGGTTTTGATACCAGACAGCACCAGATTTTGTAATTCGTGCTGGGAAATAGGTACTTTTGGGGGCACGTTCAACAAGCTTACAAAGGTGTATCGTTGCACATAAATACGTCTGGTATTCAAGGCAATTAATTTCATATTAACAGATGGCATATAACATTGTTTAAGCCTCTATTCATAATTTCAGATATTCATAGAACCGCCTATAATTGTACCAAGGCATGTAATTTGTCATTTTCTACTGACTTCAATGGATGTATGCTAATATATAATTTCATTTGAATGTATTAAACAATGAGCAAATGCATGTGATGTATAGGAAATATAATGCCATCCATCCACCTGCTTGGTCTGTCTTTCTCTTCCTTTTCCTGAATCACACGTGCAGTCTGCCACGGTACACGTAAAATTTGGCATATTGGTCTGTCAACAGATCTGAGACTTCTCAGAGGCTTCCTATAGTCTTTTTCACGGGTGGAGAACACTTTGGCGCTGGCCAAATACAGTTAGCTACCCTGCCACAGCACACAGTTTGTCTTTGATAAGTCAGGTCCTTGTTTTTGTTTTATTGAAATTAAGGTATTAAGTATGAATGATTTATCCTACCAAACTATGCAGCTCTACATATGGCATGGGTTTGAAGGTAATAATAGTCTGGGTTCTATGTAAATAAAACATTTGACAATAAAGCTGTGCGGCGTTGTCATTCAGGAAGAGGAGTAGCCTGGCGTGTAGGGTGCTGCTTATCGGTATGGTCAGGTCACTCAGGTCAGAGAGGCCACTCCTCGGTCACTCCCTTATTATAAAAACGCGCCGTGACTTTTACCATTAAGGTGGTGTGGGAAAAAAGTCGAAACATGAACAAATAAAATAAAATAAATCCTGACGCACAAAATCTCAGAGAGAGAGAGAGAGAGAGAGAGA
>CM035180.1:11206601-11230164 GCA_020233015.1 Callinectes sapidus
TATATATATTATAATATATATATATATATATATATATATATATATATATATATATATATATATATATATATATATATATATATATATATATATATATACTGTATATGACGTAACACAACACTAAGCTACCTAAACCTAACCAAATCTGACATAACCCACCATAAACCGAACATAACCTCATGAAGAAGAATATAAAGCCTAACAATTCAAAACAAGGCGGGGAATAGAGAAGGCGATGACAAGTGGTAGTGAGGTATGCTCCGTGGAAGATGCGCGGTGACAAACTTGGCGTGGGTTGAGCCAGGACCAACACATACAAGGTAGTTAGGAAGTACAAGTAGTTTAGTAAGGGTATGTTGTTGTAGTATAGTGTTAAGTGTATCTTGAGCGGTGTATGTCGTTTATGAATGTGATACTGGGCGGGCTGTTTGGTGTTTGCGATGGCAGGAAAAGAAACGGGCGGTCAGTGGCGTGACTATCCTACTTTGCCGCCCTTTCCAGATTGCACTATTGTTATGTGCATTATCCTTTTTTTTATTGAATAATGGCATCTAGTCCTACTTGTAGCAGTGATATGGGCCTAGACATGATTATCAATATTACTCACAGGCCTGTTAATTAACGTGAAAGTGACAACTGTGAGGATCTAAAGTGTCATCTCAAAAAAGTGCCACCCGGGGAGGACCGCCACCTTCGCCCCCTTAACTACACCACTACGGGCGGTGACATGTAGTTACGTCATTATATCCACACAAGTGTTGTTCCTGTGGTTACTGTTAGGGTAGTGGTGCAGTATGTTCTGTGTTCTCTTGTTATCGTTTCCCGAGAGAGAAATATGTTACAACGGAGAGCAATAAGCATTGTAATCACCCTATAACCGTACAATTGGTAACATCTACGAGAACACGTAACTGCTATGCCATTTCTGTACTGATATTGTATTTGAATGTTTATGATATGATGTTATGCAGAATTTACTAATGATACCTTGTTTGGCAGAGCGTGTTGGGCGTAAGTGCGTGTTAGTGCAGGCGCAAACATGCGCGAGTCCCTCCCACCCTTGCCGCCCCTCCGTCAGGCCTCCAGACGGCGTCCCCTGCATGTGGTGAGTGTTCTGTGATTTTCTAAGTATTTGTTTTGAACGTTATGTACTTTATGATGGTGGAAATGATGGTGATAATGACGTAGCGTTTGGGATTGGCACTCTAAGGGGTCTTCTTTCCTCGAATTTTAGTTACTCTTGGTCAATTTTCCTCTTACATAAAAAAGTGTGATTTTCCTCCTCCTCCTCCTCCTCTTCTTCCTCTTCCTTTTCTTCTTGTTCTTGTTGTTCCGATATATATATATATATATATATATATATATATATCTATATATATATCTATATATATATATATATATATATATATATATATATATATATATATATATATATCAGTGGTTCTTAACCTGGGTTCGATCGAGCCCCAGGGGTTCGGTGAGTCAGTTTCAGGGGTTCGGTGGTTTGGTTCACCCCACTCGTATGATTCGTGAAGTCACGCTCTGCTTGGCCATCATTGGCTGCAGCTGATCACGCCACATCGCTTGGCCTTGATATCTGAGGTGCTGGCAACTCGCTCCACTCAGTAGTCGACTTGTGACTGTCGTGATCGCACGTGATTTGTGATTTTTTTTTAATACTTCAATACCCTTTGTTACAACATATCTTTGCGAGCAGTCTTTGTCGAGGATGGTAGACATAAAAACGAAGAAAAGGAACAGACTTTGTTGCCAAAATGATATAAGAGTGGCACTTGCCAAGGTGAAGCCGCGCATTTTTGAAATGGTCTCTGAGAGGCAACAGCAAAAGTCACATTGGTTTGCAGTAAATATTCATAATTGTGTGTGAAATTCAGGTTTTTTGGGGGTTTTGTTCTTTGAACGCAGTGATTTTGTGTGCAAATGATACACTTGTGCAGTAATTGATGTCGTATTTGTTTCTGCACATCGGTTTCCAGATTAGGTTAGACACCTTTTTGCCTCAGGAAATCGGAGACAATGAAAAATTCTAGGGCTGATAGGTATCTACAACCCAAGCTGCGACGCTAATGGGTAGAGGGGCGATTTGCGAAGGTTCACGCCCCCATACGATACGTACAGTCCCACCTCCCTCGGTTTCTCCTTCCTATAGCTCGCAGAAAACGGACAAAGGTGAGGGTACACTAAAGTCACTTGTGTGTTGGCTACGATTGATTAAGTTTTGCGGATGTTAATAACCTTCTTTAAAGTTTCAAATATTTCGAGAATATTGTGAGTTGAGATATTAGCTATGATTTTTAATGTCATAATCGAGACCAGATTTATGGATAGATGAAATTTTAACAATCTTCAACAGCGAAGGAAATGTTAGTGGCCACAGATTGATTGAGAGTTATGCCAAAGGCATTGCGTGTAAATATGAATTTCGTTTTAATAGCAGTGATGATGTATCAACAGTGTGGATACATATGTTTAAAACCTAAATTTGTTACTTCATGATTTAATCATGGTGTTAAGATTAAAGATAGATACAATAGAACAGTAGTGCCACAAAATATGAAAACAATTGAAATGAAGGAAAAAAAGTGTTTCTTTGAGATTTATCCTGATCACTCGCTCCCAAGCCTAGTCAAGTCAGTGAGTTAGTATCTGTGACTCGTCAGCCAAGAGAAATTATTACCGACTTGTTATTAGAATAAAAGGAATTGTAGCAAAATTAGAGACCATAAAAATAGCAGGTAGAGAAATGTGTAATGATATTTTGTTCTCGTGAATGACATCGAATAAATTTTCATATATTCTGGCATAAAGAAGTCAGATTAAGTGTATAAAAAGCTTCTTAAATATGTAGCCGATATAAAGGCCTGGCCCTGGAGCGATCCCGAGCCACCTGTAGCATCAAGATTAGCTTGGCTAACCAATGGGTTGGAAGATTAGGGAGTGCAGCAAGGATGAGAGCGAGTAAATATGATGTGCTGAGAGAAGTATGGAGGAGTGTGGCTGTGCCTAGTATAATGTATGGTATGGACGTGACTGCTTGGAATGAAAATGAAATTGACAAGCTAAAAGTAGGCCAGAACAGAGTAGCTAGGAAGGCACTGAACGCACAAGGTATGCAGCATTAGAAGCTCTAAGAGGTGACATGGGTTGGAGCACATTTAGGGAAAGAGTAATAAAAGCAACTCTCGGGTATAAGATTAGGTTGGAAAGAAGGGATGATGAAAGAATAGCAAGAAAGGTGCATCTGTGGAATGAGAGTGGAAGCAAATGGAGGAAGAGATGCATGAGGATGACAGAGAGGAATGGATTGCAAGTGGTGTGGGGGATGAGGATGGCTGGGAGGAACAAGATGAACGTGAATGGATCCTGACAAAAGGAGGTAGAGTGGGAGCTGAATGGGATGTGAGGAAATGGAAGAGTGAGATAGACAGAGAGGTGAAGTGTGTGGGACTGAATATATGGAAGAATGACATGGAACAAAAGAGTACTATGGAATGGTACAAAGAGAAAGAAGCCCCAATGTATGAGAGGTGGTATGATGGTAGACTGGGTCAGGGTTGCCACTTTGTGGGATTTTCCCACAAAACTGTAGGAGAAACAGAGCTACGTGGGAGGTGTCGTGGGAACTATAATTTTGTGGGAATTTCGTGGAATGTTGTGTAAATTCATGGGAATTTGACAAAAATGTTGAATAATGCATAACATAATTATTATGGAGAGAGAGAGAGAGAGAGAGAGAGAGAGAGAGAGAGAGAGAGAGAGAGAGAGAGAGAGAGAGAGAGAGAGAGAGAGAGACACGTGGTGAGGGATGGATGGGATGTTGGGAGGCCCGGGGTCGGTGGGGGGGAGGGGTTGTGTGACAAACACAACATGAGTGATAAGAAATCGTATTCTCAGAGGTACCGGACTGTATGGGAGCATGATTCACGATTCAAAGGTAAATACAAGTAGATGCAACATGCAAATAATAGGTAGATATTTCTTTATCCTTAATTAAATTTGTGGGATTTTTTGTTGGAATTGTTTTCATGACGTGGGAAATCTGTGGGAGAAATTAAGCCCATCTATGGAAATTTGACAATTTTGAAGTGACAACCTTGGCCTGGGTGGTGACCTCTTTCGAGCCAGGGCACAATGTATGGATGTGAATGAGAGAAATTATAGATGGTCTGAGTCCCGCAGCAAAGTGTGCCAGATGGTGTGACATGGGAGAGGACGAGTCGGTGGAGCATGTAGTACTTGAGTGTGAGAAGTAACTATGAAAGAGACAGGCTGGAGATGATGCAAGTGATTCTGACTGAGTTAGGGCATAGTTGGGATGAGAGAGTGGAGAAGACAGGAAGGGAATGGATGGTGTTGCTGCTGGAACTGTGTAGAGAGACGAATGAAAGGATGATTGAAGCTGTGAAGGAGTTTCTGGAGAAAATGTGGCGTGCCAGATGTAAAGAAAATTAATGTGCAAGATACTGTTTTTTTCTGTCTGAGTTTGTTTGTTTTTGTTTTCTACAGGAGTTGCCGATACAAAGGCTTGGCCCGAGCCACCTGTAGCATCAAGATCTAGATAATACAAGTAAACATAGAAAGAGTTTGAGACTTGAGTTTGGGTTCGCACCGGAGCAGCAGGAGAGGAGTATCGTTTATACCAAGTGTTATTATGAACTGGCATGGGAATAGAAAAAAATTGTGTAACACATGAAGTGGTTCGAAATGCGAGTGGGCGAGTAATGTAAGCTGAAGTTGAACATTTAAGAAAGGAAGTACACATGGTTTGTGGTCAGTGAAGATGAAGTTTGAGAGCAGAGGTATTATGAGGTGTAAATTGCGAGAAAATTAATATGAATTGAATACCAAACCTTTACAAATTATATTGAAGGAGAGAGAGGATTGTGCGTGCAAGGATATAATATAGGAAACGTACATTATTAGTATTGATGAGATAGACGGAAACAAATGATTCGAAAGATGATCCCAGATATAAATGCTCAGTAGCTCAGACATCAGTGATAGAAATGAGAGGGTGAGTTATGTGACTTGGAAACTAGGCTAGTTGAGAGTGATGCATTACAGATTTGAGTCAGTGCCAGGAATTGTAAGAGCTCAGTTTTGTGTCCAGATTTTGTGAGGTGAGAAAATAATGTAGTTAAGAAGAGATCCAGGTTTGTGATAAGTTATAGACATATCTCCAGGAAAATATTCAGCTAAAGCTAGAGAAAAAAAAAAAAAAAAAAAAAAAAAGAAACCTTACCAATGGGTAATGATAAATATGTACTTAATAATATAACAGAGAATATAAGGAAGAAAAGTTGAAAGCATATTGTGAAATTATTAATTCTATTTATCATGAGGAGACTGATGAAAGTCAAAATTTTAAAGAAATTAATGACACCATACAGTTACAGTCCATGCATAAGCCCAGAAAAAAAAAATAAATAAATAAAATAAGGATGACAGAATAAGGGTTTGCATTGATTTTTGGAAATTAAATCAGCATGTACAGAATGATTCATATCATATTCATAACTTGGAAAAAGCAGTAATTTTTTCATGTCAGATTTAAAGCAAGGCTGCCAAGAAATTCAGTTAGGAAAAGTGAGTAAACCATGAGACTAAAAGAATCTCCTGCAGCTTTTGTAAAATCATTAATGAAGTGTTAGCAGTATGACATTGTGACGTACATGTGTACATGGATTATGATATCATCCAAGGAACAGTTCTATATCATCATGTAAAAAATTTAGAGAAGGTTATTCTTAGTTTGCAAGAAGCTCAGTTAAAGTAAATTTGAAACAATGCAATTTTTTAAGGTAATGCAAATTATTTAAAACGTGATATAAGCAGAATATTAAGGCTACTAACTGGTAAAATATTAGTGATCAACAATAATATTACTGATCAGGTCTACTATGGCAGAGGTTAACATTTTAACACAGTAAGAGATCTGCAATTATAGGATGGGCAAATTAGTAAAGAAAATTTGTGTGGAATTATGTTGATATAAGAGCCCCTATAGATATAAAGTTAACTGCAGGAAAAATTTGTAGAAAGGAAAAATAATATAGTAAAAGAATGATGCGAATAAGTTAAGACAATTATCCTTTTTTTTTTTTGTAGAAAGTTACATAAAGCTGAACTGAATTGTAGCAAAATTGATAGGGAAGCTCTTGCATAAATAGAGATTTGTGCCTAGGATATCAAATTTTGGTTCTGACATATAACTGCCCATTGGTCTGGTTATTACTAATTCAAATGCAAATTAGTAGAAGTAAATATTGATATCAATGTGGATTATAGTCCAGGAAATGTTAATAAGGAGGCTGACCATTATATAGATTGAGGGAACAAGAGATGTAGATGAGCCTGAGATGGTTATATCAGGAAAAGGAGAAGAAATATATGGTGGATTGGAATTGAAGGATATTGGATATATAAGTGGATGAAATATTCAATGGATATTGAAAATATGAAGTAGTTGAGATATTGAGTGGATATTGGTGAGGACAGATGGTTGTTGTTTGTTATATCCCAATGTCTTCCAGCCCTAACCTGTGGTAAGGTGGTATTGGACAGAAGCCAACTGATATGAGGACTTCCAAACTCTGCTTAGCATATTAATAAGTTTTTAAGAATCAGTTATGTTTGTTATTCAGTTTTATGGTCTGACATCTGTAAATGCATTCATATTTGTGGATCATCCATGACAATAAATTAATGTTACTGGCTGTGTTGGCTTTGTTAATGTACCTCATCAGTGGTTCAGTTAATGTTAAGAAGTTTGGCATCACATTACTTGACTTTCCTCCTCACAGGGGAAGACCTCAGAGGCCCTGGCTAAGCTCATGTCCCTGCAGGCCACAGAAGCCATTCTGGTCACACTGGATGAGAACAATGAAGCAATTTCAGAGAAGACAATTGATGTTCAGCTGATCCAGAGAGGAGACATCCTCAAGGTGAGCCTTGCCTCACCTCTCCTGCCACTCCACCACCTGCTGCACCATCCAGACTTCACCATAAATCTTTTAGCTTGCTTTATTATTGATAGGAGCCAGGGCTAGAATTATAGCCTCTCTTTCATCCTCTAGTCATAAAACAAAATTGTTCACTCAAAGACTCACAGTAAGTAACAGACTCTGATTTTATCCTCTCGAGATTATTGTTAGCTTGCACCATATATGTGCATGCTTGCTCATAATAAACAAAAATGGGGGGGGGGGGGGGTTGCATGTCCTTGCATTACTCCTATGGCTGTAGATGTGTACAGTGTGGAATTCTCTAGTTCCTTGCAGGTAAAGCTAGGAGAAATGATCCCAGTGGATGGCCATGTGGTCTCTGGGGAGAGCTTGGCAGATGAGTCCCTCATCACTGGGGAATCAATGCCAGTGGCCAAGAAGCCGGACTCTCGGGTCATCGGTGGTGCCATTAACCAGAATGGCCTCCTCATGATAAGAGCCACACACATCAGCAGTGACACAACACTTGCACAGGTGGGGACTGTCACTAGCAAGGTGGAGTCTTGATGGCACTCCAGGAAAGATGCTTAGAACAGTTGCCTTAAAAGTAAAGTGTAGCTGAATTCAATATCTCAGAAGAAAATGAGGATTCCTTTATTTATCTCTTGAAGTGTTGATCAATTCAGTTTAATCTGTCATTGCATTTGCTCTTTCCTTGACTTTAGAGGCAAGGTTTATGACAAAGTGATATTTAGAGAGTTAAGGAGGATGCGGGGGAAGAGATATCGTATGTGCAGTGTAGTTTTAAAAGAAATGAGTAATATTATTAGGTATTTCCTATGAGAAAGGTGTTTGAAAAGTATTTGTATAAGAATAAGGATGTGTTTTAGGGTATTCATTGATTGAAGGCTTCAAGGCTGTGTCGGGCTTTGGTCTGCAGTGTGTAGCGTCAGCCACAAATGATCTCTTGCAGGCAGCCAGGAATTCTGAGATGCTGCTCAACGTTAAGAACCTCGCCATTACATACATTAATGAGTATGGGTGAGTAATGCAACAAAGCCCAGTGATAATTGCATAGGAAAATTCTGTTAATCTTTTAAAGTATGTGGGCATTATCCAGTGTGTTGAATGTTGTAAAGTGTAATGAACATTGCTCTTCCTCACCTGTTTTAGCTTGACCAATGTGTTGGATCACTCACCCCGGCAGTGGGAAGACATGTTCCTGATTGGCGAAGTGTTGATAGACTACTCCCACCAGCCACGGAAGTCTATGATGGACAACTCAAGCCAGCCCATCGTCTCGGACAACATGGAGGTCACTGAACCCTACAAGGTGAGGAGCTGCAAACCACAGACAGCCATGGAGACAGTGCCCTTTTGAACAATGGAATTTTAAACACCATTGCTTGTACCTTTGGTTATAAGTAGTGTTTCATTTTACTACAGTACACCAACAAAAGTGTGAGAGAAGATACATACATTATTAAAACAAAACAGGCATGTGATTTGTTAATAATATACCAGAATTTGGAAAACATTTCAGTATCAGTTTTCATAGATAGATGGATGAGTGGGTAGGTAGATGAATGGATGAGTGGCTGATTAATGAATGAATGGATGAGTGAATAGAGTCAGTCATTCCTACTTTTCAGTCTCCTTCATACTGTGCTTTTTTACTCTTTCCAGGTGCTCATTGGCTACCGAGAGTGGATGAAGCAGAACGCAGTGGCTGTGCCCAAGAATGTGAATGATCAAATGGTGGAGCAAGAAAACTTGGGTCGCACTGCTGTCCTTGCTGCCATCAATGGTAAGGAAGTCTTCAGTATGCCAGAGTTTATGATATGAGAACAATTGGGAAGGCCTGACCAACCTTTCTCCTCGTTTTATACTAGTTATTTGCTTTTCTTTTCTTTCTTATCTCTTATGTACTGTAATTCTTCCTCCTCCAGGACAACTGAGAGGGAAGATGGCTGCTGCTGATGCCATAAAACCTGAGGCAGCCCTGACAGTCTATTCCCTCAAGAAGTGCGGCCTCAACATCATCCTCCTCACCGGCGAGAACCAGAAGACTGCCGCGGCCATTGCCAAGCAAGTCGGCATCACCAAGGTGTTTGCTGAGGTCCTTCCTTCTCACAAGGTATGCTGGACAGGTGTGGCAGAAGGAAACCATTCATTTTCTAAACAGAAAGTGTGATAAGTCATAGGAACTTGAAATTACTTGATCTGTGATTTTCCAAATGATGTTTCTAAGTGATATAGCTCTTTTTACACAAGTTGTTCAGTGATAATTGTGAATATGTATACATTTGCTGTTGGTGAAGAAAGTCTCCATGCCAACCTGAAATCATTACCACAGCCAAACAAATATGAATATTTAGCTCATATTTAGTGTAGATCCATATTTCAATGTGTTGTCATATGAGAAAAATATTTTTTTATTGGGGGGGGGGGGAGGGATAAATAATTGTCCACTTGAAATATTTGCCACAGCTTGACAAAGGAAATTATTGAGTTCATATTTGGTTTACATCAATATTTCAATGTATTCTTTTACATCATAAGAGAAAAATTATTTCAAGGAACAAAAAATGTCAAGCACGGGGGATGGGGTCCACAAATTAGGGTGCCGCAGCTTACAGGTTGAGTGTTTTCTATGATTAAGGTTAGGTTATATTTCAAAGGTGCTAATTGAAGTGGGGTAGGTTTTTAAAGGTCTTTTAATGCCAAGGATATCTATGGATGGGCTTTTAAATTAACCAGGGTAGATACAAGGAAATATTTTTTTTTAATCTTTATTTCTTGATGCTGATAAACAAGGTTAGCCTTTCGTACTTCTCCTCAAAATAAGTACACAGAGAGAGAGAGAGAGAGAGAGAGAGAGAGAGAGAGAGAGAGAGAGAGAGAGAGAGAGAGAGAGAGAGAGAGAGAGAGAGAGAGAGAGAGGTGTGGGGGGAGGGAGGTATGGTTCTCACACTTTCATTCCTCATTCATTCCCTCCACCACTACACTTTACTGATATATGTGTGTAAAGTGGGTGGAAATGCCCGGAAAATGTTTAAGGTAGTAGTAGATAATGGAGAGAGGTGAGGCTGGGGGGTGGAGGGGCTGTCCCTGGGTCCTGGTGGGCGCTGTGTCCCGTGACACAAACTCCAACACGAGTATTTCCTCATTTATTGCATTTTTAGGTAATTCCTCTGTTGTTGTGGTTGATTGTGACTTTGCTCGTCTCCCTGAGTCTGGACACACAAGGGGGTGTAGGTCAGCACCGGGGTGTAGGGAGTGTTGGGAGGCAAGGGGCAGGACTGCCTGGGGCTATATTTACGTATTTCACTTCATTTTGAAAATGGCCACAAGAAAGAAAGCACCCACACCAATATGTACATCGTTTTTCAACGGGATAAATACGCTAACAATTTTCTAAAATAGAAAATCTTAACCGGGTCAAGAGTTGAGAGAGCGCGGGGCTGGTAAACAAACAAGATGGCCGCCGTTACCTTCAAAATATCGACATTGAAAACACTCCCAGCTCAGGTCAGGTTACATTTCCTGAATGCCATACAAACGTACTTTAAAATGAGAGAAAGAAAATGCATGTTTTTCTTTGTATAGAGAAAGTAGTTTTTCCAAATTGGCAGTATAAAAATCTTTAATTTGAAATTTCGAATGGCTATTGTAGATGTTATTGGATATCTTTGCTTGTGTCATATTTCCCACATTGTTTGAGTGTTATATCAAGCACCAAACCAATCCTAGGCGTGGTAATTAAAAACAGTTAATATTCATAGCATGACTTTTAATGGTATTCTTTCGGTAAACAAAAACACAAGTAGACTCGATTTTCTCGGCTCCTCAAACATGTCACGCTTTGGCATCAACAAATCAAATACCAAAACAATGCCAAATCCATGAACAAAACAGAAAGAAATCCTGTCCAAGGCCGGAGATGCTTTTTTTCACACGTTTACCGAGTCAGCCCTCCTCCTCTTCTTCCCCTTCACACCCCTCCTCTCCCCTACAATTCCTCTTCCTCCACCTCGTCCTGTTCCTGGAGTCCTGAAAACACCCATAAACACTTAGAATGCTCGATAGGTTACGCTAAATATGTGTTTGAGAATTGCTACCTGACTGGCGGGTGGAGGAGGCCGGGGTGGGCAGTGCGGGGCGGGTGTTGGTGGGGCGGGGCAGGGGCGGGTTAGGTTAGCTTAGGTCAGGATACGAAGGATGCCGCGATGTGTTGTGGTATAAGTTGTGTGGAGGGAAATGAGAGAGAGAGAGAGAGAGAGAGAGAGAGAGAGAGAGAGAGAGAGAGAGAGAATAATATTGAATTAAGACAATATAATGGGCCAAAAAGTGCAGGAAAATGAAAAGAAAATAAGACCAAAATTATATAGATGATTATAAATGAAGGGAATTGAGGGAAGGATAGGGGAAAATGATATAAGATTAAAGTACTTTAAAGAAAATTGTTTGCATTAGTGATTTTGAATTGTTCAACATTTCTGGTACCCATTTTTTACCTGGTGATGTTTGGCAGTTCATAGACAGCCCACCCACACCTATTTCTGTAATCTTGAGTTCGGTCTTTGTCACCACGGAGGGTAGATGTCCATAAGAACATAAGAGGGTGGAGACTGCAGAAGGCCACTATGACCTATACGAGGCAGCCTCTTTAATCAATAGTATTTATCCAACCCACCTATCACCTCTGTCCGTACTCTCATCTAACAGTTTTTTAAAGCTACGCATTGACTCTGTGCTCACTACATGTTTGTCCAGTCTATTCCAGTCATTCACCACTCTGTTAGTGAACCAATGTCTACCTATGTCTGTCCTGAATCTAGGCTTATCTAACTTGTACCAATTGCTGCTTGTCCTGCTCTGGCTACTAATTTCTATCACCTGTTCAATGCTTCCTTTATTTATACCTTTTACCCATTTGTAAACTTCAGTCATATTGGCTTTTGCTCTCCTCCTCTCTAGGGAGTGGAGATTAAGACGATTTAACCAATCTTTATGGGGAAAATTTTTCATCCTGTGAATCTTGTAAAGATAGGGGAAATTTAAATAAGATTAAAATACATTAAAGAAAATTGTAAGAAAATTAAGGAAATGGTAATTACTGAAACAAAATAAAAGAGAAATGGAAAAAATAAATAAGATTAAGAAACATTAATGAAGATTAAAAGAGAATTTAAAAAAATAAAGAAAATAAAGAAAATCAAGTTACTTCATCACCACACACACACCACATCACCAAGACATCTCAAATTTGCCATGTATTGAAGAGGAAAGATGGAGTTTAGTCCAATAGTGTCTTTTAACCCCATGAGTACTGTGGTGTGGTATGTGTTTTGTGGAGGAGAGAGAAAGAGAGAGTTACTGTATTTTATGCAAGTGTCTCTTTCTGTCGTCTAATTCTTTTATCCCTTCAGGGTACTCGCAAATAGTGGGATTTTTTATTTTTGTTGGCCTTGTCTGGTCCCCTCTCTTACATTAGAAAACAAAATTATGTTGCAGGTGTCTCGGCCATGCAGGTGATGGTGTACTTCATGGCCATGATGGAACACATGACTCACGAAGAGATGTGTTGTGTGTTGCCTGGCCTCTCCCTGGAGAACTTGCTGCTCTTCTTGCTGGCCACTCCTGTCCAGGTAAAGCTTCATCTTCATCTCCTATCTTCCCTTTTTAAGTATCTCTCTTAGTGTTGCCCTGTTTTCACTGTATAGTAAGTGACACCAATGAAAATACAAGGAAATACTTTACTTTTATTACCAGTTTTGAATAGATGCTCAAATTACCTTGAGATTATCATTGCCATACAATTTATAACAGAACTAATGAAGAAAGTGATGATTAATCTGTCTATATGTTTCTGAATTACTTGTGTTGTTCTGAGTGCAGATAGTATGTGGTTATATATTATGTTCCAGTATTCAGTGGATACCAGGAAAGTTAGAAGTTACAGTGACTTTTTTCTCTTTTTTAAATAATTTTTATTTATTCTATTTATTCTGTTTGATGCATAAACTAAGAAGTGTACTTGCATTCACAGTTTGTTGGCGGTTGTCACTTTTACATTCAAGCCTTCAAAGCATTGAAGCACAAAACAGCCACCATGGATGTGCTGATCATGCTGGCCACCACCATCTCATATGTGCACTTGCTGGGTGTGGTTGTGGCCGCCATGGTACTGCAGCAGACTGCCAGCCCCATGACCTTCTTTGACACTCCACCCATGCTGTTAGTGTTCGTCTCCCTGGGTCGCTGGCTGGAACACATTGCCAAGGTGAGGACAGATGGTTGTTGTTTGTTATATCCCAATGAGAGTGGATGAAGCAGAACGCAGTGGCTGTGCCCAAGAATGTGAATGATCAAATGGTGGAGCAAGAAAACTTGGGTCGCACTGCTGTCCTTGCTGCCATCAATGGTAAGGAAGTCTTCAGTATGCCAGAGTTTATGATATGAGAACAATTGGGAAGGCCTGACCAACCTTTCTCCTCGTTTTATACTAGTTATTTGCTTTTCTTTTCTTTCTTATCTCTTATGCACTGTAATTCTTCCTCCTCCAGGACAACTGAGAGGGAAGATGGCTGTTGCTGATGCCATAAAACCTGAGGCAGCCCTGACAGTCTATTCCCTCAAGAAGTGCGGCCTCAACATCATCCTCCTCACCGGTGAGAACCAGAAGACTGCCGCGGCCATTGCCAAGCAAGTCGGCATCACCAAGGTGTTTGCTGAGGTCCTTCTTCTCACAAGGTATGCTGGACAGGTGTGGCAGAAGGAAACCATTCATTTTCTAAACAGAAAGTGTGATAAGTCATAGGAACTTGAAATTACTTGATCTGTGATTTTCCAAATGATGTTTCTAAGTGATATAGCTCTTTTTACACAAGTTGTTCAGTGATAATTGTGAATATGTATACATTTGCTGTTGGTGAAGAAAGTCTCCATGCCAACCTGAAATCATTACCACAGCCAAACAAATATGAATATTTAGCTCATATTTAGTGTAGATCCATATTTCAATGTGTTGTCATATGAGAAAAATATTTTTTTATTGGGGGGGGGGGGAGGGATAAATAATTGTCACTTGAAATATTTGCCACAGCTTGACAAAGGAAATTATTGAGTTCATATTTGGTTTACATCAATATTTCAATGTATTCTTTTACATCATAAGAGAAAAATTATTTCAAGGAACAAAAAATGTCAAGCACGGGGGATGGGGTCCACAAATTAGGGTGCCGCAGCTTACAGGTTGAGTGTTTTCTATGATTAAGGTTAGGTTATATTTCAAAGGTGCTAATTGAAGTGGGGTAGGTTTTTAAAGGTCTTTTAATGCCAAGGATATCTATGGATGGGCTTTTAAATTAACCAGGGTAGATACAAGGAAATATTTTTTTTTAATCTTTTTTCTGATGCTGATTTGCTCTTTCCTTGACTTTAGAGGCAAGGTTTATGACAAAGTGATATTTAGAGAGTTAAGGAGGATGCGGGGGAAGAGATATCGTATGTGCAGTGTAGTTTTAAAAGAAATGAGTAATATTATTAGGTATTTCCTATGAGAAAGGTGTTTGAAAAGTATTTGTATAAGAATAAGGATGTGTTTTAGGGTATTCATTGATTGAAGGCTTCAAGGCTGTGTCGGGCTTTGGTCTGCAGTGTGTAGCGTCAGCCACAAATGATCTCTTGCAGGCAGCCAGGAATTCTGAGATGCTGCTCAACGTTAAGAACCTCGCCATTACATACATTAATGAGTATGGGTGAGTAATGCAACAAAGCCCAGTGATAATTGCATAGGAAAATTCTGTTAATCTTTTAAAGTATGTGGGCATTATCCAGTGTGTTGAATGTTGTAAAGTGTAATGAACATTGCTCTTCCTCACCTGTTTTAGCTTGACCAATGTGTTGGATCACTCACCCCGGCAGTGGGAAGACATGTTCCTGATTGGCGAAGTGTTGATAGACTACTCCCACCAGCCACGGAAGTCTATGATGGACAACTCAAGCCAGTCCATCGTCTCGGACAACATGGAGGTCACTGAACCCTACAAGGTGAGGAGCTGCAAACCACAGACAGCCATGGAGACAGTGCCCTTTTGAACAATGGAATTTTAAACACCATTGCTTGTACCTTTGGTTATAAGTAGTGTTTCATTTTACTACAGTACACCAACAAAAGTGTGAGAGAAGATACATACATTATTAAAACAAAACAGGCATGTGATTTGTTAATAATATACCAGAATTTGGAAAACATTTCAGTATCAGTTTTCATAGATAGATGGATGAGTGGGTAGGTAGATGAATGGATGAGTGGCTGATTAATGAATGAATGAATGGATGAGTGAATAGAGTCCAGTCATTCCTACTTTTCAGTCTCCTTCATACTGTGCTTTTTTACTCTTTCCAGGTGCTCATTGGCTACCGAGAGTGGATGAAGCAGAACGCAGTGGCTGTGCCCAAGAATGTGAATGATCAAATGGTGGAGCAAGAAAACTTGGGTCGCACTGCTGTCCTTGCTGCCATCAATGGTAAGGAAGTCTTCAGTATGCCAGAGTTTATGATATGAGAACAATTGGGAAGGCCTGACCAACCTTTCTCCTAGTTTTATACTAGTTATTTGCTTTTCTTTTCTTTCTTATCTCTTATGCACTGTAATTCTTCCTCCTCCAGGACAACTGAGAGGGAAGATGGCTGTTGCTGATGCCATAAAACCTGAGGCAGCCCTGACAGTCTATTCCCTCAAGAAGTGCGGCCTCAACATCATCCTCCTCACCGGCGAGAACCAGAAGACTGCCGCGGCCATTGCCAAGCAAGTCGGCATCACCAAGGTGTTTGCTGAGGTCCTTCCTTCTCACAAGGTATGCTGGACAGGTGTGGCAGAAGGAAACCATGCATTTTCTAAACAGAAAGTGTGATAAGTCATAGGAACTTGAAATTACTTGATCTGTGATTTTCCAAATGATGTTTCTAAGTGATATAGCTCTTTTTACACAAGTTGTTCAGTGATAATTGTGAATATGTATACATTTGCTGTTGGTAAAGAAAGTCTCCATGCCAACCTGAAATCATTACCACAGCCAAACAAATATGAATATTTAGCTCATATTTAGTGTAGATCCATATTTCAATGTGTTGTCATATGAGAAAAATATTTTTTTTATTGGGGGGGGGGAGGGAGGGATAAATAATTGTCCACTTGAAATATTTGCCACAGCTTGACAAAGGAAATTATTGAGTTCATATTTGGTTTACATCAATATTTCAATGTATTCTTTTACATCATAAGAGAAAAATTATTTCAAGGAACAAAAAATGTCAAGCACGGGGGATGGGGTCCACAAATTAGGGTGCCGCAGCTTACAGGTTGAGTGTTTTCTATGATTAAGGTTAGGTTATATTTCAAAGGTGCTAATTGAAGTGGGGTAGGTTTTTAAAGGTCTTTTAATGCCAAGGATATCTATGGATGGGCTTTTAAATTAACCAGGGTAGATACAAGGAAATATTTTTTTTTTAATCTTTATTTCTTGATGCTGATAAACAAGGTTAGCCTTTCGTACTTCTCCTCAAAATAAGTACACACAGAGAGAGAGAGAGAGAGAGAGAGAGAGAGAGGGGGGAGGGAGGTATGGTTCTCACACTTTCATTCCTCATTCATTCCCTCCACCACTACAATTTACTGATATATGTGTGTAAAGTGGGTGGAAATGCCCGGAAAATGTTTAAGGTAGTAGTAGATAATGGAGAGAGGTGAGGCTGGGGGGTGGAGGGGCTGTCCCTGGGTCCTGGTGGGCGCTGTGTCCCGTGACACAAACTCCAACACGAGTATTTCCTCATTTATTGCATTTTTAGGTAATTCCTCTGTTGTTGTGGTTGATTGTGACTTTGCTCGTCTCCCTGAGTCTGGACACACAAGGGGGTGTAGGTCAGCACCGGGGTGTAGGGAGTGTTGGGAGGCAAGGGGCAGGACTGCCTGGGGCTATATTTACGTATTTCACTTCATTTTGAAAATGGCCACAAGAAAGAAAGCACCCACACCAATATGTACATCGTTTTTCAACGGGATAAATACGCTAACAATTTTCTAAAATAGAAAATCTTAACCGGGTCAAGAGTTGAGAGAGCGCGGGGCTGGTAAACAAACAAGATGGCCGCCGTTACCTTCAAAATATCGACATTGAAAACACTCCCAGCTCAGGTCAGGTTACATTTCCTGAATGCCATACAAACGTACTTTAAAATGAGAGAAAGAAAATGCATGTTTTTCTTTGTATAGAGAAAGTAGTTTTTCCAAATTGGCAGTATAAAAATCTTTAATTTGAAATTTCGAATGGCTATTGTAGATGTTATTGGATATCTTTGCTTGTGTCATATTTCCCACATTGTTTGAGTGTTATATCAAGCACCAAACCAATCCTAGGCGTGGTAATTAAAAACAGTTAATATTCATAGCATGACTTTTAATGGTATTCTTTCGGTAAACAAAAACACAAGTAGACTCGATTTTCTCGGCTCCTCAAACATGTCACGCTTTGGCATCAACAAATCAAATACCAAAACAATGCCAAATCCATGAACAAAACAGAAAGAAATCCTGTCCAAGGCCGGAGATGCTTTTTTTCACACGTTTACCGAGTCAGCCCTCCTCCTCTTCTTCCCCTTCACACCCCTCCTCTCCCCTACAATTCCTCTTCCTCCACCTCGTCCTGTTCCTGGAGTCCTGAAAACACCCATAAACACTTAGAATGCTCGATAGGTTACGCTAAATATGTGTTTGAGAATTGCTACCTGACTGGCGGGTGGAGGAGGCCGGGGTGGGCAGTGCGGGGCGGGTGTTGGTGGGGCGGGGCAGGGGCGGGTTAGGTTAGCTTAGGTCAGGATACGAAGGATGCCGCGATGTGTTGTGGTATAAGTTGTGTGGAGGGAAATGAGAGAGAGAGAGAGAGAGAGAGAGAGAGAGAGAGAGAGAGAGAGAGAGAGAGAATAATATTGAATTAAGACAATATAATGGGCCAAAAAGTGCAGGAAAATGAAAAGAAAATAAGACCAAAATTATATAGATGATTATAAATGAAGGGAATTGAGGGAAGGATAGGGGAAAATGATATAAGATTAAAGTACTTTAAAGAAAATTGTTTGCATTATTGATTTTGAATTGTTCAACATTTCTGGTACCCATTTTTTACCTGGTGATGTTTGGCAGTTCATAGACAGCCCACCCACACCTATTTCTGTAATCTTGAGTTCGGTCTTTGTCACCACGGAGGGTAGATGTCCATAAGAACATAAGAGGGTGGAGACTGCAGAAGGCCACTATGACCTATACGAGGCAGCCTCTTTAATCAATAGTATTTATCCAACCCACCTATCACCTCTGTCCGTACTCTCATCTAACAGTTTTTTTAAAGCTACGCATTGACTCTGTGCTCACTACATGTTTGTCCAGTCTATTCCAGTCATTCACCACTCTGTTAGTGAACCAATGTCTACCTATGTCTGTCCTGAATCTAGGCTTATCTAACTTGTACCAATTGCTGCTTGTCCTGCTCTGGCTACTAATTTCTATCACCTGTTCAATGCTTCCTTTATTTATACCTTTTACCCATTTGTAAACTTCAGTCATATCGGCTTTTGCTCTCCTCCTCTCTAGGGAGTGGAGATTAAGACGATTTAACCAATCTTTATGGGGAAAATTTTTCATCCCGTGAATCTTGTAAAGATAGGGGAAATTTAAATAAGATTAAAATACATTAAAGAAAATTGTAAGAAAATTAAGGAAATGGTAATTACTGAAACAAAATAAAAGAGAAATGGAAAAAATAAATAAGATTAAGAAACATTAATGAAGATTAAAAGAGAATTTAAAAAAATAAAGAAAATAAAGAAAATCAAGTTACTTCATCACCACACACACACCACATCACCAAGACATCTCAAATTTGCCATGTATTGAAGAGGAAAGATGGAGTTTAGTCCAATAGTGTCTTTTAACCCCATGAGTACTGTGGTGTGGTATGTGTTTTGTGGAGGAGAGAGAAAGAGAGAGTTACTGTATTTTATGCAAGTGTCTCTTTCTGTCGTCTAATTCTTTTATCCCTTCAGGGTACTCGCAAATAGTGGGATTTTTTATTTTTGTTGGCCTTGTCTGGTCCCCTCTCTTACATTAGAAAACAAAATTATGTTGCAGGTGTCTCGGCCATGCAGGTGATGGTGTACTTCATGGCCATGATGGAACACATGACTCACGAAGAGATGTGTTGTGTGTTGCCCGGCCTCTCCCTGGAGAACTTGCTGCTCTTCTTGCTGGCCACTCCTGTCCAGGTAAAGCTTCATCTTCATCTCCTATCTTCCCTTTTTAAGTATCTCTCTTAGTGTTGCCCTGTTTTCACTGTATAGTAAGTGACACCAATGAAAATACAAGGAAATACTTTACTTTTATTACCAGTTTTGAATAGATGCTCAAATTACCTTGAGATTATCATTGCCATACAATTTATAACAGAACTAATGAAGAAAGTGATGATTAATCTGTCTATATGTTTCTGAATTACTTTTGTGTTGTTCTGAGTGCAGATAATATGTGGTTATATATTATGTTCCAGTATTCAGTGGATACCAGGAAAGTTAGAAGTTACAGTGACTTTTTTCTCTTTTTTAAATAATTTTTATTTATTCTATTTATTCTGTTTGATGCATAAACTAAGAAGTGTACTTGCATTCACAGTTTGTTGGCGGTTGTCACTTTTACATTCAAGCCTTCAAAGCATTGAAGCACAAAACAGCCACCATGGATGTGCTGATCATGCTGGCCACCACCATCTCATATGTGCACTTGCTGGGTGTGGTTGTGGCCGCCATGGTACTGCAGCAGACTGCCAGCCCCATGACCTTCTTTGACACTCCACCCATGCTGTTAGTGTTCGTCTCCCTGGGCCGCTGGCTGGAACACATTGCCAAGGTGAGGACAGATGGTTGTTGTTTGTTATATCCCAATGTCTTCCAGCCCTAACCTGTGGTAAGGTGGTATAGGACAGAAGCCAACTGATATGAGGACTTCCAAACTCTGCTTAGCATATTAATAAGTTTTTAAGAATCTGTTATGTTTGTTATTCAGTATTATGGTTTGACATCTGTAAATGCATTTATATTTGTGGATTATCTATGACAATAAATTAATGTTACTGGCTGTGTTGGCTTTGTTAATGTACCTCATCAGTGGTTCAGTTAATGTTAAGAAGTTTGGCATCACATTACTTGACTTTCCTCCTCACAGGGGAAGACCTCAGAGGCCCTGGCTAAGCTGATGTCCCTGCAGGCCACAGAAGCCATTCTGGTCACACTGGATGAGAACAATGAAGCAATTTCAGAGAAGACAATTGATGTTCAGCTGATCCAGAGAGGAGACATCCTCAAGGTGAGCCTTGCCTCACCTCTCCTGCCACTCCACCACCTGCTGCACCATCCAGACTTCACCATAAATCTTTTAGCTTGCTTTATTATTGATAGGAGCCAGGGCTAGAATTATAGCCTCTCTTTCATCCTCTAGTCATAAAACAAAATTGTTCACTCAAAGACTCACAGTAAGTAACAGACTCTGATTTTATCCTCTCGAGATTATTGTTAGCTTGCACCATATATGTGCATGCTTGCTCATAATAAACAAAAATGGGGGGGGGGGGGGGGTGCATGTCCTTGCATTACTCCTATGGCTGTAGATGTGTACAGTGTGGAATTCTCTAGTTCCTTGCAGGTAAAGCTAGGAGAAATGATCCCAGTGGATGGCCATGTGGTCTCTGGGGAGAGCTTGGCAGATGAGTCCCTCATCACTGGGGAATCAATGCCAGTGGCCAAGAAGCCGGACTCTCGGGTCATCGGTGGTGCCATTAACCAGAATGGCCTCCTCATGATAAGAGCCACACACATCAGCAGTGACACAACACTTGCACAGGTGGGGACTGTCACTAGCAAGGTGGAGTCTTGATGGCACTCCAGGAAAGATGCTTAGAACAGTTGCCTTAAAAGTAAAGTGTAGCTGAATTCAATATCTCAGAAGAAAATGAGGATTCCTTTATTTATCTCTTGAAGTGTTGATCAATTCAGTTTAATCTGTCATTGCATTTGCTCTTTCCTTGACTTTAGAGGCAAGGTTTATGACAAAGTGATATTTAGAGAGTTAAGGAGGATGCGGGGGAAGAGATATCGTATGTGCAGTGTAGTTTTAAAAGAAATGAGTAATATTATTAGGTATTTCCTATGAGAAAGGTGTTTGAAAAGTATTTGTATAAGAATAAGGATGTGTTTTAGGGTATTCATTGATTGAAGGCTTCAAGGCTGTGTCGGGCTTTGGTCTGCAGTGTGTAGCGTCAGCCACAAATGATCTCTTGCAGGCAGCCAGGAATTCTGAGATGCTGCTCAACGTTAAGAACCTCGCCATTACATACATTAATGAGTATGGGTGAGTAATGCAACAAAGCCCAGTGATAATTGCATAGGAAAATTCTGTTAATCTTTTAAAGTATGTGGGCATTATCCAGTGTGTTGAATGTTGTAAAGTGTAATGAACATTGCTCTTCCTCACCTGTTTTAGCTTGACCAATGTGTTGGATCACTCACCCCGGCAGTGGGAAGACATGTTCCTGATTGGCGAAGTGTTGATAGACTACTCCCACCAGCCACGGAAGTCTATGATGGACAACTCAAGCCAGTCCATCGTCTCGGACAACATGGAGGTCACTGAACCCTACAAGGTGAGGAGCTGCAAACCACAGACAGCCATGGAGACAGTGCCCTTTTGAACAATGGAATTTTAAACACCATTGCTTGTACCTTTGGTTATAAGTAGTGTTTCATTTTACTACAGTACACCAACAAAAGTGTGAGAGAAGATACATACATTATTAAAACAAAACAGGCATGTGATTTGTTAATAATATACCAGAATTTGGAAAACATTTCAGTATCAGTTTTCATAGATAGATGGATGAGTGGGTAGGTAGATGAATGGATAAGTGGCTGATTAATGAATGAATGGATGAGTGAATAGAGTCCAGTCATTCCTACTTTTCAGTCTCCTTCATACTGTGCTTTTTTACTCTTTCCAGGTGCTCATTGGCTACCGAGAGTGGATGAAGCAGAACGCAGTGGCTGTGCCCAAGAATGTGAATGATCAAATGGTGGAGCAAGAAAACTTGGGTCGCACTGCTGTCCTTGCTGCCATCAATGGTAAGGAAGTCTTCAGTATGCCAGAGTTTATGATATGAGAACAATTGGGAAGGCCTGACCAACCTTTCTCCTCGTTTTATACTAGTTATTTGCTTTTCTTTTCTTTCTTATCTCTTATGTACTGTAATTCTTCCTCCTCCAGGACAACTGAGAGGGAAGATGGCTGCTGCTGATGCCATAAAACCTGAGGCAGCCCTGACAGTCTATTCCCTCAAGAAGTGCGGCCTCAACATCATCCTCCTCACCGGCGAGAACCAGAAGACTGCCGCGGCCATTGCCAAGCAAGTCGGCATCACCAAGGTGTTTGCTGAGGTCCTTCCTTCTCACAAGGTATGCTGGACAGGTGTGGCAGAAGGAAACCATGCATTTTCTAAACAGAAAGTGTGATAAGTCATAGGAACTTGAAATTACTTGATCTGTGATTTTCCAAATGATGTTTCTAAGTGATATAGCTCTTTTTACACAAGTTGTTCAGTGATAATTGTGAATATGTATACATTTGCTGTTGGTGAAGAAAGTCTCCATGCCAACCTGAAATCATTACCACAGCCAAACAAATATGAATATTTAGCTCATATTTAGTGTAGATCCATATTTCAATGTGTTGTCATATGAGAAAAATATTTTTTTATTGGGGGGGGGGGGAGGGATAAATAATTGTCCACTTGAAATATTTGCCACAGCTTGACAAAGGAAATTATTGAGTTCATATTTGGTTTACATCAATATTTCAATGTATTCTTTTACATCATAAGAGAAAAATTATTTCAAGGAACAAAAAATGTCAAGCACGGGGGATGGGGTCCACAAATTAGGGTGCCGCAGCTTACAGGTTGAGTGTTTTCTATGATTAAGGTTAGGTTATATTTCAAAGGTGCTAATTGAAGTGGGGTAGGTTTTTAAAGGTCTTTTAATGCCAAGGATATCTATGGATGGGCTTTTAAATTAACCAGGGTAGATACAAGGAAATATTTTTTTTTAATCTTTATTTCTTGATGCTGATAAACAAGGTTAGCCTTTCGTACTTCTCCTCAAAATAAGTACACAGAGAGAGAGAGAGAGAGAGAGAGAGAGAGAGAGAGAGAGAGAGAGAGAGAGAGAGAGAGAGAGAGAGAGAGAGAGAGAGAGAGGTGTGGGGGTGGGAGGTATGGTTCTCACACTTTCATTCCTCATTCATTCCCTCCACCACTACACTTTACTGATATATGTGTGTAAAGTGGGTGGAAATGCCCGGAAAATGTTTAAGGTAGTAGTAGATAATGGAGAGAGGTGAGGCGGGTGGGTGGAGGGGCTGTCCCTGGGTCCTGGTGGGCGCTGTGTCCCGTGACACAAACTCCAACACGAGTATTTCCTCATTTATTGCATTTTTAGGT
>CM035180.1:11290575-11304527 GCA_020233015.1 Callinectes sapidus
TCTCTCTCCACCCAGGATACAAAACAAACACAATAACAATGCGATGAATTTAATGAAATAAATATCATATGTACATATATATACAGGCGTCTTAGAGATACGGGCGTTCAGGGACAGTACAAGACGGGGAAACACACACACACACACACACACACACACACACACACACACACACACACACACACACACACACACACACACACACGCACACACCTAAGGGACAGAGCTGTTTCGTGTGGCTGCCTCATGTGCTCTTGTCCTTACCTTTGACAATTCCCCAGTGGGCGTATCAGGGGGTATGAGGGGGTGTCAGGATGTGTGGACCAGGTTAAGGGGTGACTCAGCCTCAAGGGAGAGACGAGGCGGGGTGAGTGAAGTTCTTGTTACTGACGGGGTGGGTGGTGGGGTGAAAGAGGTGCTTGATGTTTGTGTTGGGGAGTTCGTGTGTGTGTGTTGGAGGGGTATGTTGGTGTGGTGTGGGATGGGTGAGTATTTTATTGGGGTCTCATAATGTGCTTTAACTCTTTCGCTGCACCAGAAACAATGGAACTTTCATATATACCGACAAGAAAGAGAAAATTGAAGGGGTGAGGAAAAGAAGTTATCAATTCTTTTTAATTAGTACAATGCTATGGGGGATGAAATAAAAAAATGAAAAAAAGCCTTCACAATGTTTAGTAATTAGCCAACTCGTAGGAAATGTTTTAAGATATGAAAGAGCCATTTAAGTATATGTTGTTTTTATGTGGATGATCATGAGTAAAAACAAATGGATTCTAATAAGTGTGAATAACTGGAAGATGGAGTTGAAAAGTGTGTGTGGCAGTACTGGTGTGTGAAGCAGTAGATGTGACGGTATGCTAAGTGGAATGTTACAGCAGAGTGGGTATGTGAAGGAATGTGTGGATGAGGTGGTGGTGTACTTGGGAATGTAAAGATTCGAGAATGTGGAATGTGGAATATCTTAAAGAGCAGTGTGTGTGTGTGTGTGTGTGTGTGTGTGTGTGTGTGTGTGTATGAAGAAGAAATCTCACCAACCCTAAACTGACATCCACAAAACGGGTTTGGATCTCTCTGCTACACCACTCTTAGAAAAAAAATATATATATAATCAGTAAAAAAGATAAACACATCCTTTCACCACATCACAAAAAAAGAGATAGAAGAAATCCAACCCAAACCAATTAATCACAAGAAAGGAGTTCAATTTATTAAAACACAAATCTCACCCACAAAAAAAGGAAAAAATGAAATCCCACTGAAGAGAGAGATGCAGAGATGTGGGAGAGAAATGAGGACTTACTTGTGAGAGAGGCGAGAGAGAGAGATGAGAGAGGGAGAGAAGTAGCCGAGTGGAGGAGAGAAGGAGAGAGAGAGAGAGAGAGAGAGAGAGAGAGAGAGAGAGAAACCTTCCACTATTTACACTTGGCTTACACACATTTTCCGCCGCGCCACACAATAAAAGGAACCATTAACGCCACAAAGATCCATATGACTGAGGCTAAATCGGCGCCTAACGACACCAGGGCAAACACTCTCCCAGAATCACACAAACGCTCACACCACCTCTCCCTCTCTCCCTCTCCCTCTCCCTCTCCCTCTCCCTCTCACGCACAATCCATCAGCTCAAAACGCCACTGATCCTACCTGTAATTTTCCCCCCAAAGATGTCAATATTGTATGGGTAATTGATCTTGGCGGGTTTGTGAAGGGCTGTGGGCCTCGTCAGGTTTAGGTCTCTCTCTCTCTCTCTCTCTCTCTCTCTCTCTCTCTCTCTCTCTCTCTCTCTCTCTCTCTCTATCTCTCTCTCTATCTCTCTATCTCTCTCTCTCTCTCTCTCTCTCTCTCTCTCTCTCTCTCTCTCTCTCTCTCTCTCTCTCTCTCTCTCTCTCTCTCTCGTTCTCGCTCTCGCTCTCTCGGTAAGGAAATAAATATAAAAGTAAACAAAGAGTAAATTTATCAGTCGACTTTAGTTTTCATTCGCACATATGTAAATAAATAAAATAAAGAAAAAAAAAGTGAATGGAAATAATTACAGAGCTACAGCAGCCCTTTTTTTTTATTATGAGATCCAAGCCTGCTCTGTGTGTGTGTGTGTGTGTGTGTGTGTGTGTGTGTGTGTGTGTGTGTGTGTGTGTGTGTGTGTGTGTGTGTGTGTGTGTGTGTGTGTGTGACATCAGGTTTGGAGTGGAAGGGGAATGATGTTAAGGAAGGCAGTGACGTTAAAAAAATGGAAATACATGAATGAGATTGTATATTATGCATACACACACGAACACACACACACACACACACACACACACACACACACACACACACACACACACACACACACACACACCTGGAAACTGGCCAGTCGTAAGTCACCTGAGGAGCCTCCCAGGAGCACGCAGGTGGCGCTGCAATTAATCACTAGCTATCAACACTGGGCCGCTACACCTAACATAGAAAAATACAGCAGTAATTTTATGATACATAAAAGCATAAACCTTCCATTCACACGAGGCCGGAAGGACAATTACATATACATATAAACCCACTAACTCAACAAAATGATGAAAAAATAAAAATAATCATGTGGTATATTACAAAGAATTGCATTTTTCTCTCTTTATAAACAATAGACAAAGTTATTCTGTGGTTCTGTTGTGTACACTTTCGCGTGTGACACATCTGTACATACACACCTCTCTTCAACTGAAGGGATGTGGTGGTTACACTGACAGACAGACGGACAGATGACCAACGCTTGTCGTGCAGCAGCGGTCCTCGAGGGGCGCTGCTGCACTCGTCACCAACGCTACACACTGCACCTTCTGCCTCGCCTCCGTCAGTTATGAGATTCACGGCTGCTCCTCCTCACCACCAAACTCAGGAATGTTTTAGTCCCTTCATTGCTATCTGCGACCATTTACTGCGCTAGAAAGACTACTGTTTTTGTAAGCGCTTAAAAGAATGAAAAATGAATTAAAAGGATGTTTTCTTATGTTTTCATCCAGTAATTTTGTAGAAGTGAAGAAAACTGTTTTGTATAAGTAATAGCTTTGCAGATAGCATTGGAAGGGTTAAAAATTGAATGTTAACTTTTCTATTCTGATTATCTTTATTTTCTACATTTTTCTTTCTTTCTCGTACTTCCAGTACTTTATTTTCGACACTGCACTTATTTCGGTTTATTTTCCAATCATTTCTTTGTTTACTTTCATGTTCACTTATCCATATTGGTAACATCTCTTGCCTGGAGAAGAGAGTTGCACCGAATCACATTTCTTTTACAGTACCTTCACAGAGACACCTCTTTAACTGACCGCAGAGAGATCAATGTTGGAGTCATCTCAAGTCATTCCCGATCACTTTCCTCTTGCTTCCATTCTTTTTAATCATATTGGTAACTTAGCTTGCCTGGAGATGAAAGTTGCACTGAATCACAATTTTTCGGCTCTTTTTACACATCATCTACCCTTGGCCACGGATAAGGCGGTGTTGGTTGTGGCGGCTGGGACGGTGGCGGTGGTGGTGGCCATGGTGAGCGTTCCAGTGGCTCTTTCATTAATTAGACCATTGTGTGAACCGTGGCGGAAGATACAGTTACACGGATAATTGTCCCTCGCCCCTATCAAGTATCGGATCATCTCTTAAAAATCAACGGTTATTTCCTTCTGGTCCCACAATGCCATAGAGAGAGACCACTTTGGGAAGCCTCAAGAAACCATACCTTATCCTCTTCCTCTCTCCTCGTTCCTCGCCCCTCCCGCTGTGTGCTGGAGGTGTTAAGGGGGGTGAAGGGAACGGGAAGAGCCACCCTCGCCCCCCCAGCTACTTAACACCTCCCGTCCAAGTGGCGTCGGGTCCCTCAAACTAGTAATTAAAGGGTTTAAGTGCCAGCTGGGTGACCATTACGGCGACCTTCGTCTCCTGGGGCACGAGAGAGAGAGAGAGAGAGAGAGAGAGAGAGAGAGAGAGAGAGAGAGAGAGAGAGAGAGAGAGAGAGAGAGAGAGAGAGAGAGAGAGAGGAGAGAGAGAGAGAGAGAGAGAGAGAGAGAGAGAGAGAGAGAGAGAGAGAGAGAGAATATGTATTACAACCGTAGAAGGAATTTAAATGAAATGTGGTCGAAATTATATGGAATTGGTGACAGTACAAAGAGTGAGGTATTTTGTGCTACTCAGAAGGGAAGGAAAGGAGGGGAGGGGAGGGGAGGGGAGAGAGAGAGGGAGAGGGAGAGGAGGAGAAAGGAAGAGAGAGTAGAGAAAGAAGGCAGAGAGAGAAAGGGACATGTGGACAATTCCTAAAGATGAAATGGTGTACATTCTTACTCTTTTTCTTTTTTTATGTAACATTAATTTCCTGTCATGTTCCTATAGGTGTGTGTGTGTGTGTGTGTGTGTGTGTGTGTGTGTGTGTGTGTGTGTGAGAGAGAGAGAGAGAGAGAGAGAGAGAGAGAGAGAGAGAGAGAGAGAGAGAGATGGATAGACTACTGCTATTGACTTTGGCTTTGCTTGACACTTTCGTTAATAAAAAAGAAAAGATAAAAAGAAAACTCAAATGAAAATGACGTTCATAATAATAATAATAATAATAATAATAATAATAATAATAATAATAATAATAATAATAATAAGGGAATCTAAGCGTCCCTTGGTAGAGAGAAGCAATGGTTTGCTCGTCTATGTACAAAGTGGGGCGGAGTTACATCCTAATTAAACACTAAGGGTCTACGGACTAGTACACAGGATTTATACAATAGACCATCTCGTCTTCAGATCTCTTACTGAGGTTGTCGCAGAACACGCCTTGCTCTCACTGATCTCCCTGTCACTGCTCCACCCCTCCCTCCCTCCCTCACCTCCTCCATCTCGGGCACGTTCACTATTCGCCTACTCTTGTTCCGAGTCGTTGTCCTGCCAGGCATTCGTTCAGGTCACTTCAAACATTAACTCAGGTCACGCGTGGCTCCTTCTCCTCCTCCACCCCTCCTTCTCCTGCTCCTCCTCCTCCTTCTCCAAGTGCGACCCGCGTCTCGCGAGGCAGGACCGCCGCACAATGGGGCCTGGCGTGGTCTGATTGGTCTCGCTTGGCGCAGGCCGCTGTCACGCCGCTGTCGAGCCGCTGCTATGAGGCTTCAGCGCGGCTGGGCGGAGGGAAGAGAGACTACAGGCCTGCTGCACCACCCACACCCACACCCACACCCTCTGCCAGGCACCACGTGAAGTCAACGGTGCTCGCTGGGCTTCGCTGGCGGAGCATCACTCAGCACACGCTGTGCCGTTTGATGGACTTGAAATTGCTTTCACTTATGAGCATAAATTGCTTGCTCCTTTCCTTGGGCTTGCGTCCTCGCTTCTTGTGCTTCTGCGCGCGGCCTTTTCGCAGCCCAAGGAAGAGCGAATTATTCTTGGCGGAAATATAGGTGAAGCCGCTGCCCATCTGGTCATAAAGCTCGCAGCCTTTCGCCTTGAGCTTCACCTCGTCGGCTCTGGAGAGCTTGTATGCCGCGCACCGCCGCCCTCTCCTCCGCTCTCGCCGCCGCCGATGCCGACACCGCTCCAGACCCAAGTTTTTCTGTGGAGGAAAGAAAGGAAGAGCGTAAGAATCTGTAGGGAAAGTCTTCTAAATTACGTATTAGAGGTAGAGGTGTTCAAATTACCCAAACCATTAGATAAGTGAGGAAAAAGGAAAAATGATCAAAACAACAACAAAAAAAAACAATGTTCTTTGGATCTGCAACAACACGTTCATGAAAACCTACACAAAAAATACTAAGAATCACAGACTGAACACCCACGTGAAACCAGTCATAATTCACCCCTGAGTGCTTTCCCTCCCAGAGTCCCTCCCCTCCCCCTCCCCCTCCCCCCTTCAGCGGACCACCCTGCCAAGCCTCTCTGCGGTAGGGGAGCTGTGGGGCCCTACTGATAGATTCTCGCCAGCCTCTGCCAACCTCCCTGTCGCAACCCCATCCATCTCTCTCTCTCTCTCTCTCTCTCTCTCTCTCTCTCTCTCTCTCTCTCTCTCTCTCTCTCTCTCTCTCTCTCCATAACCTTCGACCTCGTTCAAAATTATGACCTCGAAAGAAGACTGGGAAAAAAAGAAAATGCACGTGACTTTGTATTCAATGTTTACAGTGACCTCTTGAAGTGACCTGGTGCAGTGAAGTGACTTGCTGGCGTGTCACCTTCATTACCAGAGGGGAAAAAAATGTTGAGTGAGGGGAAAATGCAGCGGCAGAGGAACGGCCAGCCACAGCAATCAATGTTTACAATCCGGAGCATCAATATTTAGTCCTCGGTGCGTCAATATTTGCAGCTGCTCTCTATGGCGATTCGATTTTTTTGTTCTTGGTCTTCGGTTTCTTCTACTGTCTATCTGTTCGCATAGTTACCGCGCTTTTGTTTTCTTTCTCCCTCTCTCTCTTCTTTCTTTCTTTCTTTCTTTCTATCTTTCTCCGGTTCTCTCGTTCTGCTTTGTTCTTTTTTTTTTTTTTTGGGGGGGGGGAAGGCTGTTATTAATCGTCATTTTTTTCCCGTTTCTCTCGTTTTGTTCCTCTATTTTTCTTTGTTTTTATTAATCGTGAGCATCTTTTCGATACCTTTTTCATCTTTTATTCCCTCCGACTTGCAGTGGTTCAGAATTTTAGACGTATATATTTTTAGAAATGTTTTACTTCAAAGGCTGTCTTTTTTACTTCCAGGTAATATTAAAAGGTAAAATGTAAAGACCACTTGACTGACTTAGTTAACCCCTTCATTACTGTGATGCATTTTTATACATATTCTGCTTTTCATTTATCGATTTTATACAGCTTCAGAGACTCACGTAAGGAGTGAAATAATACAGACTCTAGTCATTCATCTTCTGATCCCCACAGATCCTTCTTAGTGTCAATAAAATCGTCTAATATTTAAAAACTCGTGGTAAACATGTGTTCCAGTAGTGAAGGGGTTAATTAATGGTATCCCGATATAATGGAAGGAGAGAAAGATTTTTTGTATGTATAAACTATCATTAATAGTGTAGACTGAAAAAAAAGTGTAAATAAAATCCAAGAGAAATGACAGATCAATTTTGGCCAGCGTGAAATATGAGAGCAAGAGTCTGCCTGTCAAAATTAGGATGAAGAGCGCGTGACAGATTGCCCGGCTGAGTAGGAAAAGAGGGACGGAAAAGGACGAGAAAACGCTGAGAGGATAATGAGGGAATGAGGAGGAAGAAGGGAGGAACGCTATGATTTGTTTAGACTCGCGATCAATTCATTTCACTCCTGCCTTGTTTTCCTGATCGTCTTCCCTCGCGCTGCCCTGCTGTAGATGATGCAAGGGTTACAAATGCAAGAAGGGTACGGTGGAGTTAGCTGTGTTAGGTTACTTATTGTACTAAATCCATTTGTTATATTTCTTGTTTTGTGTATGTTAAGGGGATTTCAAATGGTATTGGTTTGCGATGGTGATCATAGTAGTAGTAGCAGTAGTAGTAGTAGTAGTAGTAGTAGTAGTAGTAGTAGTAGTAGTAGTAGTAGTAGTAGTAGTAGTAGCCTTAACATTTAACAAAAGAATAATGCAATGATCCCACAGAGAGAGAGAGAAAGAGAGAGAGAGAGAGAGAGAGAGAGAGAGAGAGAGAGAGAGAGAGAGAGAGAGAGAACATCGACAGAGAAAACATCGACAGAGAGAACACCAACAAAAAAGAGAGAACCCCAACAAAAAAAGAGAACAACACAAATAAGAAAAAGACATACAAAACACAAAAAGAATAAGAAAAAAAGTAAAGACAAACCAACACCCCCCCAAAAAAAAAAAAAAAACACAGACTAACGAACGCAAGAGACAAAGTAGTGGAACATAAATCCATAAATATAAAAAAAAACCCACCTACCCCAAATATATCATTCTTTTCCTGGATATTACATGAAAGGAGAATTTAAGTGTCAGTTATGAGAGTGAGTGAGGAGACCAACCCTTCATTACCCAATAAGAGGCTGTAACTATAATAGCAGAGGAGAGGGAAGAGGGGGAGGGGGGAGAGGAGAGGAGGAGGAAGGGAGAGGAGGGAGAGATGGAAGAGAAGCGAGAGGATAGGGTGAGAAGGGAGAGGAGAGGAGAGGAAAGGAAGCATATAGAGATGATGAGAGGGGGAGGAAAGGAGAGGTGGGAGTGATGGGAGGAAGAGGGAAGGAGGAGAGAAAAAGAACAGTAAGGATAGGAGGAGAAAATGAAGCTTATAGAGAGAGAGAGAGGAAGAGTAAGGATTACAGAAAGGAGGGGAGGGAAAATAAGGGAGAGATAGACAGAAGGTTAGGGAGAGGAAGGGAAGCATACAGAGAAGCAGAGTAGTAAGGAAGGAAGGAAAGGATAAGTAGGGAGGCATACAAAGAGGGGAGAGAGGGAGGGAGGGAGAGCAATGAGGGTGGAGGGAGAGAGAGATGGGCAGGGAGTAACATTAATCACCCTACCCATTTCCTGGACACTTTTCTCCCTTAGTTCTCCCTTGGCAGGAGGATTAGTGGTCTGAGAGGAGGAGGAGGAGGAGGAGGAGGAAGAAGAAGAAGAGGAGGAAGGGTTGAGCATGGTTTTGGGTGGTGATATTTTATAGGGTACAGGTACAGGTATGGTACGGGTTGGGTACAGTGGTCGCTATTAGAGTAACATTAGGTGAAAAATGGTGGTGTTCTATTACTGGTGATGACTGTTTGACGTGAGGTGTTTCATATGCAGAGGGAAGTATGTGATAGGTGTTGATTGCAGGACGCGTTGAAACTCTCCTTTTTGTTTGTGATGGTTTTCCCTTTTATGGTTGCAAATGACAGTCCCGTGTTGTTGTGCTGTCTCTGGTTGTTATTCTGGCGTCACTTGCTTCAGGAACAAAGGAGAGGATGGATTTTAACTGTATCATAATTTGGAACTCTCCTTCTGTTTGAGTGTTTTATTTTGTGTGTTTACATTTTGAGCTTTTTATATTTTTGTTAGTCTTTAGAATAAAACACCAAAACTCCGCCATCTTCTCTGTTTTTTTTTTTTTTTCCTTCCTATCAATTACACTTTTTTTTCAATAAGAGGGTAGTATTAAAATATTTCTAAATTTCTACCAACATTTCTTAAACTCTATTATACCAGGGACGATGTATTGCTTTGGCGGGTTTCCTTCTCTCACTATTGCTCTGAACCAACTCCGTGAAAATAATATTATTCTCTCAAATTCATCTTTGAAAATGGCACCGAGTAATTAAGTCTATCTCAAAATAATGAACGGCGTCAGTTAAGTTCCATTGACAGCCGTTATTACTCTTCCTTTAGCGGAAATTTAACACCACAATAAATATACTGGCACTGGAAATTATACTGAGCTAAATGACTGGACTTGAATGCAATAAATGGCAGTAGATAACTTATATATGTTGATGTTACTGTAAGTCTTGTTTTTACCCGATTCTTGCGTCATATATTGAAGAGTGAGTTAATTAATATTATCAATGCGAGACTTGGAAATAATGTAGACAGTGTTGGATCTTCTTGCAAGTGACAAATGGGTTCTTATTATTCATCCTATAAATTAAGTCTGCGCCATCTGTTCATCATTGGGAGGGAAATTTAAAGCTGCATTTTCTATTTAACCCTTCAGTACCATGAGGCATTTTCGTATTTATTTTGCTTACTGTTTGGAAATTTTATATATCTTCAGAAACTTGTTAGGGGATTAAATAGTGGGAACTAGTCATTAATCTACTGGCCTCCATAAATTCTTGCCAATGTAAATAAAATCATCTAATCACACCTAAAGCAAATGGTTAAAATGTGTCCCCATAATGAAGGGATTAATGTTATTGTTTTATGAATATTTACTCTCATAAATCTAAGTACATCTGTCAACTTTTTACTTCATCAATGTATCTTACAATCTGTCTATCCCTTCCTCCACTTAAATCTACACACACACACACACACACACACACACACACACACACACACACACACACACACACACACACACACATACACATACACACACACCTTACCCACTCTTCCTCTATTCCTCCTTATCGTCAAGCCTGTATCTTATCTTCATTGTTTGGTCAGTATTGGTGTCAGGAATGGAAGCACTAGGTATCGTTTCCGTGTCTAGTAAGGCTGAACTTTATGATACGCACGAGTAGCATGAGTAAGTACCAATATTTGCTATTTGCCGTGTGAATTAATGACGCAGAGCAGAGTGGAGCAAATCATTGACGCCTCCTTACTTTACTTTACGTTATTTAGTTTTTCGTTCAATATATGGAGAGAGAGAGTTAGATAGACAGATACAGAGAAATAGACAGACATACGGATTGACAGATAGATAATAAAGTGAAGAGATAAGAATATAGATATGTAAATAGATATATAAGCAGACAGATAAACATATAATTACACCTAAATGATTTCACATTGAATCCTTAATAATGAAAAAAAAAATAATGAAAATAACAGCCAAACAACAAGGTATAAAAAAAAAGGTAAAAATAGATAAATTACCCCCCCAAAATAACAAAAACGATTCAAATATAATAAAGAAAATGAATCACAAATAGAGATTCTTGTGTCGTTTTACCCCGTTCATTGAGATTACGGTTCATTTTTACTCATTTTTCGTTTGCATATTCATCATTCTTTTATTTATTTATGGCCCATTTAACGACCATTTCCCTGTCAAGTTAAGGAGCAATTCATTCCCAGGCCAGAGAAATGGGGAGATGGGAAGGAGAAGGAGATGGGGAGGTAAGAAGACTGTGAACTGTAGTGTGCAAAGGTGAAGGGGAGAAGTTATACAGAAGTGGGGAGATAAAGAAAAAGAATGGGGAGGAAAGAGTTTTAGTTATAGAAGATAGAAGAAGAGAAGAAAATGATGAAAAGTTATAGAAGAATGAGGAGATAGAGAGAGATTAGACCAAAGAAGGAAGGAGAGAAGAAGAAATAGATCAGGGGAGGAAAAAAGGGGAGAAGATTGTAACAGTACGAGGAAATTAGGGAAGATGGAAAAAGAAAATGGAAAAGAAAGAAAAGTTGGAGAGATATTCAGGAGCGATTACTGGAAATTGTGTTTGGAGGGAAATGCAAAGGAAAAAATCCACAGAAAAGGGGAGAAAAAAATAGACCAGGGAAGAAAGGGGAGAATAAATGGGGAGGTTACTGGTGTTGGGGAGACGTTCAGGATAGAGTACTAAAGTTTGCATTCTTTGGGGAAATATATAAGAAAAAAATATCCCCCCCCCAAAAAAAAAACAAAGGGGGGAGAAAGGGGAGGAATTTGCAAGGGGGAGATGGGGAAGTTACTAATATTTGGGGAGGAGACATTCAAGAGAGAGTACTGAAGTTTGCGTTTCTTTTGGGGGGGAGGAAATGGAGAGAAAGAGATCGAGGGAGAAAGAAGAAGGTGGGGAGGGAGATGGTGGTGGGGAGGATAATGTGTGGGGAGGTTAGGCGGGTGGGTTCAGCTTCCCTAACAATGGGGTCTAAATTAGTGTGCGGCGCGGGATCCAAAACAGCGAAATTACCTGTGAATTTCATTAGGATTTCGACCGTAACCGTAAATAAGATGGACTGGACCACCCACCTCTCCTCCTCCTCCTCCTCCTCCTCCTCCTCCTCCTCCTCCTCCTCCTCCTCCCCATCCTCATCCTCCTCCCCTCATTCACCCTTTCCCATCCCCATCCCCTCCCTTCCCCCCCTCTCTTTAACCCCCTCGGCAAGCCACTCTCTCTCTCTCTCTCTCCCTTTAATTTGCTTTCCTTTCCGTGATTTCCTTTTTTTCCCTTTATTTTTCCCTTTTTTTCTTTTATTTTCTATTTTTCCTGCTCTTTGAACTTTGTATAGTTTTAGCATATTTTTGTATTACTTTTTCCCTTTACTTTTCCTCATTTTTTTTCTCTTAAATCTTTCTCCTGTCCAGTTTTTTTCCCCAAAATTCTTCCATTACCTTCCCAGGCTCCCCTCACACTTATATTTTTTGTTTTTCTTACTTTTCTTCCCTCTAAATTTCCACAATGTTTTTTTCCAATGTTCTTTTTTTCATTTCTTCATCCCTTTCCCACACAGTTATTCATTGATTTCCTTATATCACCAGTTTCTTTTTGTCTGTTTCTTCCCTTTTTATGTTTTTTTTTTATTTATTTCTTTTTTTTCTTTCATTTACGATACCTTTTTCATGATAGATCTTATTCTTTCTCTTTCTTCCTTTATTTTCTTCCTATATCTAGTTTTTCCTTTATTTTCTTCCTATATCCACTTCTCTCCCTTCCTTCCCATCATATCTATCCATCCTCATCCTCCACCTAACCACTGCTTCCTCCACCTTTAATCCACCTAACCACTCTCAGATCCCACCCATTATCCATTTATCCATTATCCATTTAGGCTCTGCTTTTGCTCCACCAACTCACTACCACCACCACCACCACCTCCTTAAGATCACACCCCACTGTTTTTCCCTTCTCCACCACCACCACCACTACCGGCCTTGATTTGCAGTTTAGTTTAACCTCTTCAATATCACGAGGGATTTTTAAATATATTTTCTTTCCTTGCTATTGGGTGATTCTTTTATAGACTCGAAAATGTGTGAGTGGATCATAATAGTGAAGACTGCAACCATTAATCTTCTGAGTTCCATAAGCCCTTGTTAATGTCAATAAAGTTGCACGCAAAACTAATGCTAAAAATCAATCTCTCTCTCTCTCTCTCTCTCTCTCTCTCTCTCTCTCTCTCTCTCTCTCTCTCTCTCTCTCTCTCTCTCTCTCTCTCTCTCTCTCTCTCTCTCTCTCTCTGTAGTCAAAAAGTTTCCCCCGCGTGTCCTGGCACTAATGTTTGGGGGTGAATATGCAAATGATACACGCTTCTGACACACACTCATTAGTTGAAGTTCATTTTACACATTAGTTCTCCTCTAATTCCCAGTCCTGTCGTTTTGTTCTTCTTTAGGGAGCAGAGATATTTTGTTACATTTTTTTTTCCTTTATCGGTCTTTTAGTTTATTTGGTTATCTTTAATGTGAACTTTTTGTTTTTTGTTTCACCCTTTTTTTCCCCCTCTTATTCTGGTTTAGTTTAGACTGTTGTGGTTATGTAGCTTTTCTAAATTTTCTATAGAGACAAGGATGTGTTTTTATTTAGTCTTTATATTATTATTATTATTATTATTATTATTATTATTATTATTATTATTATTATTATTATTATTATTATTATTATTATTATATTATTATTATTATCATCATCAATATTATTATCACTATTATTATTTTTGTTGTTATTGTAATTTGTGTTTTGGAGGAGGATTTTTCTATTCTGGTTTAGTTAATATCGAGATACGTTGGATTTTCATGAATAAATATAGTCTCTCTCTCTCTCTCTCTCTCTCTCTCTCTCTCTCTCTCTCTCTCTCTCTCTCTCTCTCTCTCTCTCTCTCCCGCAGCGCAAACAGGAAAAAATATGCATCTCACTGCCAAACTCTTTCACACGCGCGCAAATTAAGTGGTCTGTCTGTCCGGGTGAGGCGATTTGCGTGGTGTGTCGAGAAGCGTGTTATTAGGCGGCTTAGTAAGGGATTTCCGACAGTGTGCTGCCAGCGGGGACGTGGGGAGGTTGTGTCGCGCTAATCTCCACCCCTGGACACAAGAGAATAACATTTAGCCGCCTTAAGCTTCGCGGATTTAACTTGTTCGCTGTTGCTACTTTGGTGTTTGGGGCTTTAAAGAGAGGGAGAGGGTGAATCTCTCTCTCTCTCTCTCTCTCTCTCTCTCTCTCTCTCTCTCTCTCTCTCTCTCTCTCTCTCTCTCTCTCTCTCGACTAATAGATTATTCTTTTATCTTTGAAAACGGAAGAGGGGGAGGAAGCGAAGGAGGCGAAAGAGGAGGAGGAGGAGGAGGAGGAGGTGGAGGAGGAGGAGAGGGAGGATGTGGAGGAGAAGAGGGAGGAGGAGGAGGAGGA
>CM035180.1:11370243-11372743 GCA_020233015.1 Callinectes sapidus
ATATACCTTTAATAGCCAAGAGCATTACTTTGCCACATCCCAATGATTTAAGGTGACTTATCAGTTTTTGACGTGGGACCCGGTCATACGCTTTGCTGAAGTCAACGAACAGAACATACAACTTTTCTTTTTTTCCTAAGGCAAAATCAATGGTCAATCTCAATGTCATTATTTGTTCTAAGCATCCTCGACCTTTTTGTGCCCCAGCCTGACACTTATCAATAAAACACCATAGCTGTAATCTACTTAAAATCATAAGGTCATATACTTTAGCTAAGGTGTCCATGATGCTTATTCCTCTATAGTTGCCACAGTCCATTTTATTTCCTGACTTATACAAAGTGATCAATTTGTCATGACACCATGAGATGGGGTAAAACAATCCTGAAAACACCATATTGAAAATATTTAACAAAAACATTAATCAAGTTAAAGGCAAGCTAGCCACTAATCCTGGACATATGCCGTTGTAACTTTTATTTTTGTTAATTTTTCTCATGGCAACCTCTAACTCCTGTGGCGTGAACGGGTCATCCAACAGTGGGATGTATGGAGCATCATCGAGGTCAGCATCAGCCACTACTTGCTCTCCCTGAATCTCAGGGTTCAATAGATCTTCAAAATGAGATTTAAATTCAGCATCACTCGGTTGAACATTATCGTGCCTAGAAACTTCTCCTTTCCAATTGATGGCTTTCCATATAACTTTGCTGTCATTAGTATTCAAAAGCCTTTTCCATCTGGGATTAGTAATGTCCCATTCATTATCATGCTCATTATTTTGCTTTTCACACTCATTAGATACCATTTGGATAATATCACACCCTGTGCCCAACACATCAGATAAATTTCCTACCAACTGAGGCGGGGGACGAGTCTCCATAACAGTGCTAAAACGCTGAACCCTAACCGCCCTGTATGGTTTGCTTTTCTTAAACAAGTGGGCGACAGGTGGCCCGTAATATGTCTGTCCCAAATTACTTGCTCTTTCTAATAATAGGGATTCACAAACGAAACGGTCATCCATGTTAAGTTCTACACAGAGTGGTGCATGATCTGACCCTCTAATGCATTGGTTTACCTCCAACTTCTTTATTACATCAAGCCACTGATATTTAATCAGGCACAGATCTATCTCAGATATCCATCTTTCCCGTTTTCTGTATGACAGATTACCACCCAGAGATCTACCCTTGTGTGATATATGGTTAGCTACCACCAATGAATTACTCATACACACATCCAACAACCTTCTACCATGACCGTTTACTGACACATCCTTTACTCCTACGTAACTCAGAGGAGAATCCTTGTATCTGGCACGAGAGGTGTGCCAAGACGGGCATTAAAATCGCCCATCACAATAACCCGTTTTCTATCGTGTACATTTGCAATGAGAAAACCAAACTGGGACACATCGTAATACATAGAATCATCAGGGGGAATATATACTCCACCAAATATGAATTCCGGGAAACAAGTCAATTCTAACCAAATCTGTCCTTCATAACTCAAGTCTACTTTCTTTACAAATCGTACCAAACAGCTTTTCACCAACATGATAATACCCCCACGATGCTGACCGTGCTTCGAAGGGTTCGAATAGACACTAAATCCAGGAACAGTAACATGTGCATTTGTCTTTGTCTCTAACAGCCAAACAATATGAAAAGTTAGCAGGAATCTTAAGATATCAGGGTTTTGTAACTTATCTTTCAAAGCTATGATATTCCAAGAACAAACATGTATATTTTCAACTAGGCCATTATTTCAGAAGTAATGGGGGGAATACCTGTCGATGATCTCCTCGTCCCTCAGCAAAACGTGGTTCTTCCAGTCGTACTTGATGTTTACCCCTGCATTCTCTGGTTTGTTCTTTTCCTCCTTCTGCCTGTCTCGTAATCTTTTCATCTCCTTCCGAACCGCTGGGTGACGGTCCTTATTGATGTAAACGGAGGAGAACGATGCTCCGGCTTGCTTCAAGTTTTTGGCATGGTCCAGAATCTTTTCCCTCTCTTCTTGGCTCTTCACCTTGATGCGTATTGGTCGTTTTTTCCTCTCATCTGGCTGTCCAAGTCTTGTTATCTCCCAGGCAGTAGTGTCGCACCCATCCACTCCTGCTGCCTCGAACACCGCTTGAAGCTTTGCAGTATCTCCGACTCCCATCGCATTGTCTTCTTCGGCCACACCGGTCACAATGATGTTTTCTCGCCGATTACTGGTATCCAACGTTTCCAGGAACTTTTGTTGGTGGTTTATAATCTTGTAGGCATCCTCCAGTCTTGTGGACAACCGTTCCACTTCATGCTTCATATACTTCAGTTGAGTCACCTCCTCCCACACACACACACACACACACACACACACACACACACACACACACACACACACACTTAAACACACACACACACACTTAAACACACACACACACGCACACACACACACACACTTAAACACACACACACACACACACACACACACACACACACACACACACACA
>CM035180.1:11375243-11383893 GCA_020233015.1 Callinectes sapidus
TAATTGTCCTTCTAGCGCAGCACAGTGCAGAGGTGTCAAGCCATTCTTCTCTTGCATGCACAGCAGGTCACTGTTTCTCTGCACCAGCCACTTAACGGCTGCTAATTGTCCATATAACGCAGCCCAGTGCAGGGGTGTGAGGCCATTACAGTCCCTGGCGGTGAGGGACCACCCACCACCATATAGCTGCTCCAGTACCTGCACCTGGCCATGGCAACTGGCCCAGTGTACCGGGGTGAGTGTCTCCAGGTGTGTGGGAGTGGCCATTACAGCTGCTACACATTGATGGTCACCCCGCCACGCACCAAAGTAAAGGGCTGGCCGTCCTGTGTGTTCAAGTTCAAGTTCAAGTTCATATATTTTATTCCATAAGTCCATACATTTGCGATGAAAATTAAATTATAGGAAAATGGAGAAAAGCCTGCAGAGATAAAATCTCGTGAGCAGACCTGTAGATATTAATCATTTTCTTTTACAACTCAGTCAAATTCGTAAAAAAAAAAAAACAAAAATAACATTTAAGACAACACAAATAGCTTATAATATTCGTAAATGCAAACTATTTTTCTAAAGAGAAAAGAAAATACAAAACGAAGAGAAATAATAATCCAGTAACAAATATGTAATTACAACGACAAAAAAAACATTAATAATAATAGCTAATGCAGTACTACTAATAATAATAATAATAATAATGATGATGATCATAATGTAACTTAATAATGTAACACACATAATAATGTAACACACAGGAAACAAACAACTATATCCATATGGCAAACAAATATAAGCGTATGGTATACTTGGAAACTTTGTACACATACATGAATAATAACAAACACACAAAGAAAATATTATTGCTCTTGAAGATGGAGGAGATGTTTTTTTACTCTGAATTTGAAGCTATTTAGTGACAATGAGTTGACTTCACATTTTATTGAGGTTGGTAGAGAGTTCCAAATTTCCGGTCCAAGACACATAATTGAATTTTTAAAAAGAGTCGTTCTAAAAGGAGGACAAACCATGTTTATCTGCTTGCCTCGAGTAACACGAGTATGTTCTTGAATAGAAAAAATGTTGGAATTATTCTTTAATGATTTAAAAATGTCTAGTAAAAGGAAGTATTTATGAATATTGCTTAATTTCATTAATTTTTTATTAGAAAATATCATCTCAGTTGACTCATATTTTCTCTTATAGAATATCATTCTCAGAATAGATTTTTGGTTTCTGATTAATACATTTAAGAAAGATGGCCAAGTACAACCCCAGATGGATATGCAATACATTAGTTTTGAGTAACATAAAGTATAATAAAGTGTTAACATTGATTCAACACTTAAATTATCTCTAATACAATATAAAATTCCGGTGATTTTTGATAAAGTTAAAGATACATTTGATATATGTTCCCTCCAGTTTAAATTCTCATCAACTGTGACTCCTAGAAATTTTGTAGTTTTAACACGATCAATAACGTTACGACCTAATTTCACTGGTTCTAAATCATGAGCCAAAGATCTGTTTTGAAACAACATAACATGTGTCTTCTTAATGTTTAACATTAATCTATTAACTTTTATCCATTTGTAAACATTATTTAATTCTCTAGACAATTTAGCATGAAGAACATTGATGTCAGGATCAGAAACTGTGAAACAAGTGTCATCTGCATATAAGGTAAAATGAGCATTACAACTGGAATTTACAATATCATTTATATAAATTAAAAACAAAATAGGACCTAATATGGAACCTTGAGGGACACCCTGTTTAATAATCTTATATTCGGAAAAAGAATTATTGCAATATACTAATTGTTTACGGTTGGAAAGATAACTCTTTAATAGATCAAGAACTGGTCCCCGTACCCCAATATTATTTAATTTATTCAGTAAAATTTCATGGTTTAGAGTGTCGAAAGCTTTGGAAATATCAAGAAACACGCTAGCAACGAAAGTTTTTCTGTCTAATTCGGTGTAAACTTTTGAAACAAAATTCAAAACCCCTGCCTGTGTAGATAATTTTTTTCTGAAACCAAACTGGCATTTAGATAATAAATTATTGTCCTCAAGAAAAGCACAGAGTCGACATGCAATTGCCTTCTCAAAAATTTTGCTTATAGATGGTAAAATTGATATTAGTCTATAGTTATTAATTTCATTTACATCCCCAACTTTGTGAATTGGTAGAGCTTTAGCAATCTTAAGTTTGTCAGGGAAAATACCGCCCCCAAAAGATAAATTTATGGTATATGTAAGTGGAATCAAAATGCTAGTTAAACTTTGTTTTAATAAAGTGGCAGTAATTTCATCAAACCCAGAGGAATTTGATTTTAAAGAATTAATGTAACTTGCAACTTCTTTTTCATCACAAGGAAATAGGAACATCGAAAAATTGGCAGCGGTTTGAAAATAATTACTATTATCAGTGACTTCATTATCATCATTAGTATATGAATTGTCAAGTATGTTAATAAAATGGTTGTTAAAGGCATCAGGTGTATCCGAATCAGTAATGTTATTCAGGTGAATAGTTACATTACCGCTGGATTGTTCTGTTCTACCCATAAGTTTATTAATTGTTCTCCATGTTTCTTTAGGATTTCCCTGTGATGATTTAAGTTTATTCTTATAGTAATTGTTTTTTGCCTTTCGCAACAATGTTGTCAAGATGTTTCTGTAGGCTTTATATTTAGTTTTATAAGTCATGGGCCATTTACTTGCCAGTCTGGAAAGTCTGTGCTTCTCTTTTATGCTTTGTACTAGTCCTGAAGTTAAATAATAACCACTAGTGGATGTTTTTTGTTTACTATATTTAAGAGGAAAATTTGCTTGTAATGCATCGCTATATAATTTGTGGAATAACTCATAAGCAGAGTTAGGACAGTCAGTTAGGTGTGTTTGTGTGTGTGTGAAGAGAGAAGCTTATATTATTATTATTTTTTTTTTATCATTATTATTATTATTGTTATTATTATTATTATCATTATCATTCTTATTATTATTATTATTATTATTATTATTATCATCATCATCATCATCATCATCATCATCATCATCATCATCATCATCATCATTATTATTATTATTATTGTTATTATTGTTATCGTTAGTAGTAGTAGTAGTAGTAGTAGTAGTAGTAGTAGTAGTAGTATCATTATTATTATTGTTATCATTATTATCATTATTATTATTATTATTATTATTATTATTATTATTATTATTATTATTATTATTATTATTATTATTATTGTTATTATCATCATCATTATTACTTTATTATTATTATTATTATTATTATTATTATTATTATTATTATTATCATTATCATTATCATTATTATTACCATTGTTATTTTTTGTTATAATTTATTGTTTTTCTTCTACTATCTTCATCGAAAACCATTATAATTAGCGCTAATATTAGAAAAAATATTGCCATCTCTAGTTTGGTTAGGCTTTATTCCATCCTATTATTTGTAGCCTAGCTTATCATCCTATTACCCTTATGATTGACTATTTCATATTATTATTATTATCATTACTATCATTATTATTACTATAATAATAATAATTATTATTATTATTATTGTTATTATTATTATTATTATTATTATTATTATTATTATTATTATTATTACTATTATTATCGTCATTATTGTTGTTGTTGTTGTTGTTGTTGTCGTTGTTTTATAGTTATTATTATTATTATTGTTATCCTATCTTATAAACTAATGTTAAATATTGATATTACATCTGTTATTAACATCATTTTCTTTACTCCTTATCATTATAATGCTTTATGAATTATTATTATTATTATTATTATTATTATTATTATTATTATTATTATTATTATTATTACATCAGCCCGAACTATTGTTAGGTTAGTACTACTACTATACTGCTGTTCAGGTTGTGTTGTTGTTGTTATTGTTGTTGTTGATGATAATGATGATGATTGCAGCAATAATAGTTGTTGATAATAATAATAATAATAATAATAATAATAATAATAATAATAATAATAATAATAACAATAATAATAATAATAACTAATAATAATAATGATAATGATCATAAAAGTAACAACAACAGTAATAATAATAATAATAATAATAATAATAATAATAATAATAATAATAATAATAATAAAATAAATAAATAAAAAATAATAATAATAGTAGTAGTAATAATAATAATAATAATAATAATAATAATAATAATAATAATAATAATAATAATAATAAAATGAAGATCTAGATCAATATCAATATTAAGCTTTACAATGTTTAGCACATTGTTAAATAATTAATTAATGGAAGTGTTGACTGAATTGTTCTGTCTGGCGACAAACTGGCAACCTCCGAGCATTGCCAGCACAAGCCACGCCCACTGTCTGGGTCTAATGCAGGCTTGCTATGTTTGTCCTTTTAAGGACAGTCTGTCCTTTTTTGGCCCTGTTCATCCATAATTTTTCCTGAAAAAAAGGACAGACAAAATCTGTCCTTTTGTGTCCTTCTTTCACTAAAGTTTATTACTGTTTGCAATTAATATAATTAAGACGCTGACAAATTTATTGTGATTACGTACGTGTCTGTACTGATATTACTGAATGCATCGGGAATAAAAAAAAAAAAAAGTAGGGCAAGGGCAGGTTACGGACGTGACAGGGAAGTGACGCGTCTAGAACGTGTACAGCGAGTTGCCCAGGCTGCACCATCGACGTTGGGTTACCAGACGTTGGCAAAAATTATATTTTCCCCATACCTCACATTGCTATCAAAGAACTCTGAATCATGCAGATATAATTGAAAACTGCTTGACATTTCATATGGAGGAAAAAAAAAAGACGAAAATGCTATGTAGTCCACGGTGAGTTTCATAAGCAAAAATTTATTAAAAATATATGTCGTGGCAACTGCGGTGCAGCTCGGAACTTGAGTCTTGAAGAAGTCTAAGGAAGACGTGGAGACAGTCACATAGGAACTGCTAACACGCTTGTGTGTACGTATAGGCAAAACAGGACATCTTCTGAAGGGGGAGATCCGCCTTAATTTTTTTAGATGCGGGTCAAAAATCTCGATTTTCTGTTTTACAGTCAGGCAATACCTACTATCCCTCTAATATCGAATGGTGAAGTTCTTTTTTCTCTACCGCAATTTTAAAGGGCCTAGCGAGCAGCCCTTTAAATATATATTAAATGTCCGTAACGTGCGAGTGAAGGAGGAGTATGCATGTTTCTTTTCTTTTCTTTTTTTTTAAATAACTATTTTTTGAAGAAATAATGAAGTGAAAACACATTCTCATACATCTGTCATCCTGAGCCATCCTTCTCAACCTTGCCAGCCAGCCAGTAGCGTATTAGCGCAGAGAGAGAGAAGACAGGCCAGGGAGAAGACGCTGCCGCTCCTCCTGCTTATCTTTTACTACTCCGCGCCTTATTTCAAGATCTGCTTCCGGATTCTGAACATAGACATGCCTAAGTTGAAAGGGAGAACACTACAGAGTAGAAGAGCCTGGGCATTGGGCAAGGTGAGGAAGGAAAACATAGCTGGTGAACGTGAGAGAGAGGATGTGGCACATCATGATGCCCTTGCCTTCGAGCATGTAATACCTAATAAATTTTTATTAGGCGGGACCAGGTGCCAGATTATTAGGTATAAACACCGTATGAATCCACATGCATAAACAAATATACCTGGAATCTCTTATTATATTTTCACTTAACTTGGAACTTGAAAAATCGGAAGGCAAACTTTGATCGCTGTTTTCTCAAAACCATGGATTTTCACACACAAATGCTATCTCCTCCGTTAGTTTTTGTCTGATTTGGCTGAAATTTTGGGACAAAAAGCATTGAATAGTTGTATAAATTTAGTATGATTCCAAAATTTGAAAATAGGTAAAAAGACAATTTTCAATTATTTTTTTTACGTCTAGACTAGTGAAAAAAAAAAAAAAAAAAAAAAAAAAAAAAAAAAAGAAGATTTTCAAAATTCTTGGATCGGATATATGGTAACATAGATGAAGTGATATTACTGTAAAACTCACACTAAAATCCGTGAAGAATTGGCGATTCCATACGAATTCCAAAATTTTCAAAAAAAAAAATCATATATATATATGTGTGTGTGTGTGTGTGTGTGTGTGTGTGTGTGTGTGTGTGTGTGTGTGTGTGTGTGTGTGTGTGTTGTGTGTGTGTGTGTGTGTGTGTGTGTGTGTGTGTGTAGCACGTATAGCTCCTCATAATAAGTATGAACACATTCCTGTCATTTTTAATATTGTAATATACTTGCTTAACTCCATTGAGTCTCCCTGTGTTTAATGTTGTTTATTTGTCTATATGTCTGTCTACCTATCTATTTATTTGTCTGTCTTAGTTTGCTAACGAGTGGTTGTCTCTATTATGTCTGTTAATCTGCCTGTCTGTCAACATCTGTCTTTCTGGATATGTCTCTCCGTACTTCAATGTACATCTCTCTCTCTCTCTCTCTCTCTCTCTCTCTCTCTCTCTCTCTCTCTCTCTCTCTCTCTCTCGCTCGCTCTCTCTCTCTCTCTCTCTCTCTCTCTCTCTCTCTCTCTCTCTCTCTCTCTCTCTCTCTCTCTCTCTCTCTCTCTCTCTCTCTCTCTCTCTCTCTCTCTCTCTCTCTCTCTCTGTTCCTTCTTATACATCCTTCTTCTTTATGGTGTTTTATGTACTTTTCCTCCACCTTATTCCTTCCTTCATTCCTCCAGCCCTTCCTTTTTTCCTGAGTCTGCCTGTACCTCACCTGTACCGCAAGTGTACCGGCCATTTTAGGAGGAGGGTGTTGGGAAAATGACTTGGTGGTTCTGAATGTTGTGAAAATGGCTTGGTGGTTCTGAGTAATCTCAAAGTGTATGACAAACAATTTCAATGTGGTAAAACGAACAGAAAAGGGAATGAGTGGTTGTCAGAATGAGACATACAGTACGTATGTATATACTTTTGCCAACCCTGGTGTGTTGGAGAGTATAGTAGATGACCTGCGCGTCATCAGACAGGATCACCTTCCCACCAACCACGCCCCTTCATCCCTAACTATGTCACTAACGCTGTCACTAACTATTTGTTAAAATGATGCATGTTGACTCTGAGGTGTTGAGACAAAGACTAGAAGAGTGTGCTGTCCCGATTATGGACGGAAGTGTTGATGAGTGCGTTACACAAACGACCAAAACTTTTTACCAGTTTTTGAGAAGTGCGAAACAAGCACAGAGAAACGCTGAATTCAACTCAGACGATAAATTGTCTGTTAAGTTGTCCAACGAAAAATTTTAAACAGTTATAGAAAGGACGCAAAACTGTCAGTGTGCACTGATATCAAGAGAAAACTTTAGTACCCAAGTCACTATACCTGTCTTAGACGAATAAATAAGCAGTGATGAGACAGAACGTGAAACCAAAACTTTGAAGCCTGATAAAGTCAGTTCCTTGGCCCAGCTGGTGCCAGTAAACCACTTTCAAAGAGGCGCGGTGGCTTCCCGGAACGTGGGGTGGCGCACGCTACTTCTAAGAGTGAGGTGCTCTGAGGCCCACCGCCCCACTATTGAAGATGAAATGTTTCCACACTCAAGACACCACGAAATCCTTCCATGCTACACTGCACAACATTGCATCTGCACCACACGACACTGCATCAATATTACACCACACTACACCACACCACACCGCACCTCACCACACCACACCACACCCCACCCCACCGCACTTCACCACACCTCACCACACCGCACCACACCGCACCACACCGCACCACACCACACCACACCACCACACGGCACCACACTACACCGCACCACACCACACCACACCGCACAACACCGCACCTCACCACACGGCACCACACCACACCGCACTTCACCACACGGCACCACACCACACCGCACTTCACCACACGGCACCACACCACACCGCACAACACCGCACCTCACCACACGGCACCACACCACACCGCACCACACCACACCGCACCACACAACACCGCACCTCACAACACGGCACCACACCACATGGCACCACACCACACCGCACCACACCGCACCACACCACACAACACCACACTGTACTGCACTCAGAAACCAGCCCAACCTTTTCTAAGTACATGCACAAGAGAAACTGTCCCACTGTTCCAAATAATGTATCAAGACTGGAAGTAAATGAATAACAGGGTTATGTTTTTGTTTCAGGCACAGCGAATGGCTGCTGCTCGCTCCGAAACAGTTGCTAAATGCCACATCTCACAATTGTAATGCGCGAGTTGTCTACACGTGCAATATACGAGAGTATAATACACACATGGTTTGATCGCAGACAGGAAACTGTCCAACATATCTTTTTATTGACCAAAAATGATAAAACGCATGGATCTCCTCATGTACAAAAACAATAACAACATTCCTCCACTTCTAATATTCATTATTTATTATTTGTTTATTATTATTATTATTATTATTATTATTATTATTATTATTATTATTATTATTATTATTATTATTTTTATTATTATTGATCTTTATTCTTCTCTCTCTCTCTCTCTCTCTCTCTCTCTCTCTCTCTCTCTCTCTCTCTCTCTCTCTCTCTCTCTCTCTCTCTCTCTCTCTCTCTCTCTCTCTCTCTCTCTCTCT
>CM035180.1:11409964-11412464 GCA_020233015.1 Callinectes sapidus
GTGGGCTATTTTGTCTTATTTTTGTTGCCCTTGGCCGCCTCCCTTCTACATAAAAAAAAAAAAAAAAAAAAAAAAAAACATTAGCGATGACCTATTATGATTACAGTGTAAATATGATTGATAAGTATTTAGGGAATATATCTCATGTATTACCTATCTACAGTTTGGGAATACGCATTATGGCTCTGAAGACTATGGCGGCAATTCATGTGCGGCTGGAGCTATCGTTGTGAGTGTTTCTTTCTTTCTTTATTTCTTTCTTTTCTTTTTTAGATGTTTATTGTAAATGAATATCAGTGCTATCAAATTATGTAATTCTAAATTATACTCAGCACTTGGTAAACAATGCGCCGCCACGGTGCAGTGGCTAGCGCGTCTGGCTACGAATCTGTGGGCCAGAGTTCGATCCCCGACGAGGACGGCGCGGACCTCACCCAGGTTTTCATCCTTCACTGGTCGATAAATGGGTACCTAGGGCAACCTAGGGAAGGTAAACTGTGGAAACCCGGATTTCATGCTGGCCCCATGTCCCGGGGTAAGGGACTATTCCACCACAGACAGGCTCAAAGGCCAAGGAGACGGGAGATGAGCGCCCGCAGCTACGCGCTGATTCAGCGTAAGCCCCCCACTTTACTTTAGTTTTACATGGTAAAGTCCACATATTTTAAATTTCATAATTATGCATTTATTATATTTGAGGACTATTGATGTTAGGTTGCTATTAATGTATAGTTACTTAATTGAGGTGATAAAATTTTTGATTGGGATATGTATTCATTATAATTATTTGACAGCTCCAAACGCCCTTAATAAAGGAAGTTATGGCACTTCTCAAGCTGTGTTAATGGATGCCCCATACAGTTATTTGGAAGATTGTGTCGAGTTGATAGGTGGAGGAATTGAGTTTTTGAGGCATTGAACAACACTAAGTTTGCTTTGGCCCAATCAGAAATTTTAGATAGATCACAAGTTAGGCGTTCTTAGGCTTCCCTGCATTAGTTGTATACTTCCTGAAGGGTTGGTCGTCTATGGAAAGACGTGGAAAAGTGCAAGGTGGTATCATCAGCATAGGAGTTGATAGAGCAAGAAGTTTGGTTTAGAAGATCATTGATGAATAATAGGAAGAGAGTGGGTGATAGGACAGACCCTTGAGAAACACCACTGTTGATAGATTTAGGGGAAGAACAGTGACCGTCTACCACAGCAGCAATAGAACGATCAGAAAGGAAACGTGAGATGAAATTGCAGAGAGAAGGATAGAAGCCATAGGAGTGTAGTTTAGAAATTAGAGCTTTGTGACAGACTCTATCAAAAGCTTTTGTTATGTCTAGAGCTACAGCAAAAGTTTCACCAAAATCTCTAGAAGAGGATGACCAAGACTCAGTAAGGAAAGCCAGAAGATCACCAGTAGAGAGGCCTTGGCGAAAGCCATACTGGCGGTCAGATAGAAGATTGTGAAGTGATAGATGTTTAAGAATCTTCTTGTTGAGAATAGATTCAAAAACTTTAGATAAGCAGGAGATTAAAGCAATAGGACGGTAGTTTGAAGGATTAGAACGGTCACCCTCTTTAGGAACAGGCTGAATGTAGGCAAAATTGTATTGTTGTTCTCAGTTCTTTTTTTCCTCTCCTTTTCCTCTCTATATATTAACTGTGTTCTCATTAGTCATAGTCCAATTTTCACTTGTCTCGTCTTCCGCTTGTCTTTTCCTCTTTTTTTCTTTCTTTTTAGCAGTTACCAGTTCATATATTTGTTTATTAATTCTGTCTCCTCTCCAATGACACAGTGAATATCATAATCTGTTCCTTTATTTCACTTTATTAAAGATATTCTCAGTGTTGTAAGTCAATGTTTTTTTTTTTTCTTCTTCATTATTCAGTATCGTTCGTGTGTGTGTGTGTGTGTGTGTGTGTGTGCTAGTGTGTGTGTGTGTGTGTGTGTGTGTGTGTGTGTGTGTGTGTGTGTGTGTGTGTGTGTGTGTGTGTGTGTGTGTGTGTGTGTGTGTGAGTGAGTGTGTGTGTGCTAGTGTGTGTGTGTGTGTGTGTGTGCTAGTGTGTGTGTGTGTGTGTGAGTGAGTGTGTGTGTGCTAGTGTGTGTGCGTGTGTGTGTGTGTGTGTGTGTGTGTGTGTGTGTGTGTGTGTGTGTCTGTGTGTGTGTGTGCTAGTGTGTGCTAGTGTGTGCTAGTGTGTGTGTGTGTGTGTGTGTGTGTAGCACGTAAAGCTTTTCCTATGAACATATGCCTGTCTTTTTTAATATTGTAATATACTTGCTTAACTCCATTGATTCTCCCTCTGTTTAATGTTGTCTACATGTCTGTCTACCTGTCTATTTATTTGTCTGTTTTAGCTTGCTTACAACTGGTTGTCTCTATTATGTCTGTTAATATGCCTGTCTGTCAACATCTGTCTTTCTCTCTCTCTCTCTCTCTCTCTCTCTCTCTCTCTCTCTCTCTCTCTCTCTCTCTCTCTCTCTCTCTCTCTCTCTCTCTCTCTCTCTCTC
>CM035180.1:11417464-11424299 GCA_020233015.1 Callinectes sapidus
TTGTATTGTTGTTTGTATTGTTGTTGTTGTTGTTGTTGTTTGTATTGTTGTTTGTATTGTTGTTGTTGTTGATGATGGTGGTGGTGGTGGTGGTGATGGTGGTGGTGGTGGTGGTGGTGTATGTTTGTTTCCTTGGATGCTCTCCTTCAGTTTTCTTTTCGCCTCTCTTTCCTTTGCTATCATTCATTGGCCAGTGAGTGAGCAGTGGCCGGTGTGAAAGCCTCTGTGGCTAAAGCATGATTTTTTTTTTCCGTTGCACTGAAGTCTTGCCAAGACTGCACTCCGAGCGTATTTTGTATGTCTTTTAAACTGTGTGTGTGTGTGTGTGTGTGTGTGTGTGTGTGTGTGTGTGTGTGTGTGTGTGTGTGTGTGCGTGCATAGTGTGTGTGTGTGTGTGTGTGTGTGTGTGTGTGGTGGAACAGCGCTGTTAGTAAAGGATAACTATTATATTTCTAAATATGTAACAAGTGTTGACACGAGCGTGGAAGATCAAGTATCTATGGAGTTAGGTTTGCTTTGTACCCAAATGGTTGTTTGGTTTTTGTTATATTATACCATGGACCACCTGATTCTGAGCATTACTCTCATGACTCGTTTGCTTCGATCCAGGAAAAGATTAAGGCCAGTGAATGCCAGGAAGTGTGTATAACTAACTAATTGGTGATCTGAATGCGAGATTTGGTGCAAAAGTTCCAGGCCTGTTAAAGAATGTAGAGGTACCGAATAGAGACTACTATCTTTCATATCCAACTGTGGCAGATGACATGCGAGTTCCAAGTGAGAATGCATTTATTTTGCTGAATATAATAATATGTAAAGATGCTAATATGGTATGTAGCTCTTATTAACCTGACCACTCACTCACCCACTGCCATTATTCTGTCAATGCCTAGCACAGACATTGAGAGTTGAAGTATTCGCGCACAAGACCTAGGTAACCATGCTGTATTATGTTGTGACAGTAACAGCAATAGACATTTCAAAAAACCTCAGAAATGGAATTCTGTTCATAAGTAAACTAAATACATTTGAATTGTATACCTACAGTAATAGATTACACCATCAACACTGTTTCTGACACTCTGTATAAAAGTATAGGTGAGAGCAAGAGAGAGTCGTTAGAGACAGGTGTTTCTAGTTGAAGGAGATGGGAAAGGTTGTTAGAAAACAAAGATGATTTGAAATCATATAGTGCCATTAAATGTATGGCAAACAGAAGCAGTTTAGCATAATTCAATAAAATTCTCTAAAAAGTAATAGCTCGTAAATTAGTGAAGCTATAACCCAACAATTTTCTCACTCTTGATTTTACCAGAATTGGTTACTCTATAGGTATTCCTCGTTATTTCAATACGATCATCATCTCCCTTTCTCATAACATGGTGGTGAGCAAAGGCCCATAAAGCTGAAGTGTCGCCCAGCCATCTTTTCCTTGATCCTCTCTACGTACTATTTTCATCAGTACCAGTACCAGCGTTTCTGCTATTCTTTCTTGGTCGGTTTTTGTGCGTCTGTCTGTCTCGTGTCAATATATCTTGAGAGGACATTGTTTGGTGTCACCAGCAGCAGGAGAGAGTAGAATGGCTGGTTATATGAGCGCGTTTCCTCTTCTTCCATGAACTTACTTTTAACTGCTACAACCTTTCTTGGATGTTGATTGCTGACCTAATGATAATTACACGACCTTGACATTATCTAATCTTCCTTTCATTTTGAGGTCATTTAATCATTATCTAATATTTTTGTTCATCCATTTCATTATGCTGTCTATGTAATCTGTTTGATGTTCCTGTAATGTTGTAAAACTGATTCTATATTGTGTACTGAAAGAGAGAGAGAGAGAGAGAGAGAGAGAGAGAGAGAGAGAGAGAGAGGGAGGATGAGAGAGAGAGAGAGAGAGAGAGAGAGAGAGAGAGAGAGAGAGAGAGAACACATGAACGCACAGTTGCAACCATTAATCTCATCCCATCAGGCTCTTTATTAATTCATTTCTTCCACGTAAAAACCTTTGCCGGAATATCACAGAACACAAAACATTTCTGGCATCTCGTTACACTTTCTTTTCTTTTTTGTTTTGCCCCCCCCACCCCCCCGCCTCCTATTTAGTGGTCAGTAATGTAAAATACGACACCTATAGCGAAGAAATAAAGCTTGCCATCTGCTAATTTCACCCCAACCCTGTATTCTTTATTCATTATTCTCACCGCAAAAATAGCCATACACAAGAAAAAAAATAAAACAATGCCTGCCATTAATTCTACATCATTGTATCATTATTATGATAGTTGTATAATTTAATTTAGTGTTTGGGGTATGTGAATTGTGTGTGTTGCGGATCGCGGATGTATCTACTATTTTGTTTCCCCCCCACCCCCCACCTGTACAGTAAACATGGTCGGCCTGGCGGGCTTTGCGTAGCCGGCCCACCATTGTCCTGTGGGCTTTCGTTGTGCTTGGACCTCCCGCTCTGCTGGTTAGTACTACCTATGTATCGTTATAGTGTATCGTGTATAGGTTATTGTGGTGCATTATACAAGGATTGGGTGTTATTGTTTGTTAACACACTGCTGGTATTGTTGACACACGGAGAGGAACATCCCAGCTGGGCTGGTTCGTGGTTGTTATGGAGAAAATTTACTGTGGGTTTTCGTTGTGAATGGTTCTCCTCTGTTCTGCAGGTTGGTTTCTACCGACAGTTAGCTATAGTGTTTATGTTATATTGTTGTGTTGCATTATATAGGGCGGGCATATTATATGTGGGCAAGAGTTTAGGTTCGGTGTTACCGTTGACAGATGCAGGAGGTACAGCCATGTTGGATTGGACCATAACGGGCTTTAGCAGGTCAGCCGGCCTATACTACTGGGGCTTGAAGAAAATTACTGTGGGCCACTGAAGTGAGTGTAATTCATGTGCTGCATTATGTGACGCAATTTGTTAGTTGTATGGGAATTATGTTTGTGTTAGGTTGTTATGTATAGATACACTGTATTTCAGGCCGAAACATTCTACAAGAAATAAAGGGACGTTACGATCTGTGGTTGCTGTTTATTCGGAACCCAGTACAATCATTATAAACACCAATGTTTAATTTAATTTTCTCGTATTATTCTTACAATTCAGGATGACCAAACACTGTGTAGAACCAAAGAAGAAAAAGAAGAAGATCGTTGAGAAAAAAGGAAATAAAGAAAAAAAAACGGTAAAAGAAAGAAAGAAAGTCATCAACATTATCGGATCAGTCTTATTAATTCTATTGACTTCATTCATTTCCATTACATGCTAATTGAGTGTGAGCGAGTAACTAACCCCACAACGTTTTTTTTTTTTTTTTTTTTGTGTGTGTGTGTGTGTGTGTGTGTGTGTGTGTGTGTGTGTGTGTGTGTGACCGGGACCGGACGTGCCGTCGTGTGCTCCTGTTAAACCCTACCTTTCGTTTAGAAAACAGTGAATTACTCAAATTATATTATTGCCTACATGTCAATAAAGATCTGCTGACTAAATAGGTGAAAATTAGTGCGCGTAAACTGTACAGACAAGCGTCTAAATTGTGTTGATTAATGTGAAGCGTCAATCAATCAACCGTTAACCCTTCACATTCGAATTGACACCACCACCACACTCCCACCCACCCACCCACTTGCGGCGGCTCAGACACCGCGCCACCCCACGCAGCGACTTTCTCCAACCCCGCTACAGAGGCCACCAGTGCCCATCACCCCTCCTGTCACCACCGCACCACCAACCCCGCTACAGTGACATCCCCGTCCAGCCCCCATCTCCCTTCTCCCCATCTTATGGAAGAAGTAAATGGTGGCTATTGGCTAGACACATAGTGAGTACAAAGTGCATAATAAGAGTGTTGATTACTGTGAAACACTTGATTTAAACCAACGCTATACCCTTCATTAGACAATATGCTTGAAACTCGCGCATGCGCATAGAGGCTGTGACGTCAACTGAAACAGCTGATCACTTCAAGGCCACTCCCCTGCCCTCCCACCCTGGCCACCAGAACAGCTGATAAACAGCTGACTAAATACAACCCAACCCAAATATTACAATGTCACATACTACAATGGCACGTATAAACTTACCTCCTCCAGAGCAATCATGTGGTATATGCTCAAAACTCTGTGTTCTGGAAAGCATTAAATGCGATACATGTAACAAATATATCCACCCTAACTGCTCTAAATTACCTGCATATGCGCTAGTTAACTGGTTCACGACTCGATATAAATACAAGTGTGAACCTTGCGTTCGTATCTCAATGGATGACAAGGAATATGATCAAAAATATGCTTTCGTCTCTAATCTTCTCATCAATGATTCAGGGAATGAAAGTAATGGAGATCATGAGGATAGTGTGTGTGAGCAGTCGTCACAAGCAAAATCCACTGCGACCTCAGATAACCTACAAAATGATATTGTTATAGAGAATGACATTATTAGGGAACAGAAGCGTGGTGACTACGAACAGCCACGAAAACTGACCTCACCTGGTCCCAACAAACCCAACTCCCGGGACTCCCCAGCCCTGCTTCCTACCACAACCACCTCTAACACTAATAACACAGAAAGTAGTGTTAGAAATAGTAATAAGAAGACCCAAATCTGTAGATTCTATAAGACTCACTCATGCAAATACGGGCGTTCAGGAAATAAGTGCAACTATGCACACCCGAAAGTCTGCTACAAGTACAGGACTTATGGTCGAGACACAAAAAGAGGTTGCACATCTCAAACATGTACCCACTATCATCCTACTATATGCAAAAATTCAGAAAAAGACAGACTTTGCCTACACCTCGAATGCCCCTATCTTCACCTAAAAGGCACTCAACGCTACCAGCCAGAATCACCCACCTCACCCACATCATACACTAGCACCAGTAAACCAAGTCGACCTTACCCCCACACAAATCATCATCAGCCTACCAACCAATATCACCGCAATGATGACCTACAGCAGAAAAACCTTCATTTTTTATACACAGACATCCAAGAGATGAAGTACCAACTAGCACAAGTAATGAGACTTTTGCCAATACAAAGGGACCAGAATCACCAACATCACCCAGTCCCCCTACCCAACATGACCCACCCTCCGCCGTTTCTCCACTAAGCAACATTATAACAGCGAATATAGAGGGTCTGATTCCTTATAGATTCAAAGAAAAGTTACCCCTAATTAAGGAATTAATGACAGACTCACATGCCCTAATTGCATCCTTCACTGAATCCCACCTTAACCATAACATCAAAGATGCGGAGGTTCATATCAATAACTACAATATCATACGCACCGACCGCATTAACAGAAAGAAAGGTGGTATCATTACATACATAAGAGAAGAACTCACACCTGATACCCAAGTTCTCCTCTCAACCTCCAACTCATATACCGAGGCCCAAGTAATCTATATAAAGAAGCTAGACCTCATCTTCACCGTCATTTATCGTCCACCAGACTGCCCCATCCAAGCTTTTCTCGAAGTCATCAATAATATCCGCAGTCTACTAGATAAATTTACTCCCGAACCAAAGCTCATCATTACAGGAGACTTTAATCTACCAATTATAGATTGGTCCACGGACTCCATCAATGGAGGCTCACACAGTGACCGGTCTCAGGCACTCCATCTTCAATCCTTTGTCCAAGATTTCTTCCTAACTCAGATAATTACAACTCCAACCCGTCAAAAGAACATCCTTGACTTGGTTTTGATCAACGATGATGACCTAATACACAACCATGATGTACTAATAACCAACCTAAGTGATCATAACCTAATCAATATCACCACCAACATTAACTTATCAGTGACCCAACCAAACTATAGTAAAGTACCTGAGTTACCTACCAACTTCTCAGATCTCAACTTTTTTAGTCAAGACGTTTCATGGGATGGTATATGTGAACTCCTACATTCAACTGACTGGTCCACCTCCCTAGACCATCTCACCCCTAACGAACAACTAGACTTAATACTCGGCACTCTTCTAAAAGCATCAATACATAATGTGCCATTGAAGTCAAGTAGAAATGACAAGGCATCAATAATACCAAAAGACAGAAGGCTTCTCATGAGAAAAAGAGGCAAATTAAGAAGGAAACTGAACACTATTAATAATGACAAGTTTGCACAATTAACCCAGCAAATTTCAAGCATTGATGCAGCCCTAGTCAACTCCACCTCATGCGAGCTTGCTCACAAAGAAGCAATGGCTGTGAAAAGTATCAAAGAAAACCCAAAATATTTTTATACATACGCTTTCAAGAAGTCAAAAATAAAGACCCCTGTTGGTCCACTCAAGGACGGTGATAAGATAATCACTGACTCGCATGAAATTAGTAATATACTAAAAAAACAATACGAATCAGTCTTTAGCACACCACTTCAAGAAAAAAACATCAATTGTGCAGTAGATCTCTTCATGTCCCCGGAACAGGCGAACCAAGACCAACAACTCCACAAAATCACCATTAGCATCACTGATATAACTGAAGCTATAGTAACACTAAGCAACAACTCAGCGGCTGGCCCTGACGAAATACCAGCAATCTTTCTTAAAAAATCTGCAGGTGTGCTGGCAAAGCCACTCCTCACATTCTACCAAAATTCTCTTGCAACAGGTATCGTGCCACATCTCCTCAAATCGGCAAAGATCAACCCAGTTTTCAAAGGGGGTTCACGAGGTGAGGCCAAGAACTGTAGACCAATAGCTCTCACTTCGCACATAATCAAAGTCCTTGAAAAAATAATTACCAAGAAAATCACTACGTATCTTGAAGATTCAAACAAAATGAACGACGGACAGCATGGTTTCAGG
>CM035180.1:11526975-11538112 GCA_020233015.1 Callinectes sapidus
CTACTACTTCATCTCACCATATCTATTATTGAGTGTGTGTGTGTGTGTGTGTGGGTGTGGGTGTGTGTGTGAATGTGGGTGTGTGTGTGTGCGTGCAAACATTTGTATGATAAAGAAAAAACAAGACTATGTAATTCATTCGACTGAAAAAGAATGGGCATCTTTTTCATGTACATTCAATACAGTTTGTCTGTTATAGCAAATCATGCGTGTCTCTCTTTTTCATTTATACAATTCATGATAAAAAAATAACTTTTCTTGTGAAGATGTAAACTGTGAAGTAATGAATAATTCACAGTTGTAAAAAGAAAAGAAAGAAAGGAAAAAAAGAGAAAAAATGAAAGGAAAATGCTTCGGTCAAAATGACAGTTGTTACATAAACTAAGAAGCGCTAAAATAAAATTAAAAGAGTAAATAAATAAATAATGATGATAAATAACGATGCTACTACTACTACTACTACTACTACTACTACTAATAATAATAATAATAATAATAATAATAATAATAATAATAATAATAATAACAAGGATGATAATAATGATAATAATGACGGTAGCAATCATATCTCTAAACAAAACTAATCCTACAAATGCACATGACCAGCCATAAAAATCATTTCGATAGAGATGAAGGAGGATGAACACGAATGATACTGAGGGACGTCAGATTAACAGAAAAAAAAAAATCCCTGAAGTTATTTTGGGGGGTGAAAAATAGCCTTTAGTTTTTTTGTTGTTTTTTTCCTTAGTACCTCGGAATCTCTTTAGAGTGAGAAAATACCCTTTACTTTTTTCTCTCAGTACCTCGGAATCTTGCAAGGCGATGAAATGAAAACTGCAACTCAGATCCTTTTCATCCAGGTGGCTCTCAGACGCCCTCTCATTAAGTGTCATCAGCATCTTTTCCCCACATTCGTATCCACCATCACCACCACCACCACCACCAGAAATCCTCATGTCCTGCAACCATTCTCTCTCTCTCTCTCTCTCTCTCTCTCTCTCTCTCTCTCTCTCTCTCTCTCTCTCTCTCTCTCCGCTCTCTCTCTCTTAATTGTGGCGCATACAACAAAAAAGTTACCATGTTTCTGGTTTCTAAAGTCTAACACACACACACACACACACACACACACACACACACACAGTTCATCCACCTTTATCATACCCACATATTCCTCTTCCTCTTCCCTCCCCCCCCCCTCCTCCTCCTCCTCCTCCTCCTCTCTCAGAACGTTATCGCATCCCCCATTTCCTCCCCCACCAGCACCATAACTCCTCCTCCTCCTCCTCTTCTTCTTCTTCCTCCTCCTCCTCCTCCTCCCATAACTTTATCATTCCCCTCATTATCCATTCTTTCCTGCTCCTCCTCCTGTCTCTTATCATAACATTTTCTTTTCACTACTCCTTCATCTTTCCCCTTTCCACATTTCCTCTTCCGTCTTCCCCCTTCGTTATTCGCCCCGTCGCCCCTTCCCTCAGCCGCAGAAACTTCCCTTCCCTCCGTCAGAAGTTGCAGGAAACGCCCACAGTAATCCCCCCAGCGAGACAACACAAGGGGGAGAGAGAGAGAGAGAGAGAGGGGAAAGAGACATGTAAAGTTTAAGACCCTCATATTCGACGCAGCACAATAGAACACGCAAGAAAAGAATGTAGGTAAAGAAATTTATCAGAAGGAAGGAAGGAACGGGAGGGAAGGAGGTTATATGAGTGATTTAGACAAGAAAAGATGAAAGGAAGAGAGGAAGGGAGGAAGGGGGGGAAGAAAAGGAGGAGAAGGATTGGGATAGAAGGAGGAAGGAAAGTTTATAGGTAACTCGACACGGAAGAAAGGAAGAAAGGAAAGAAGGAAGGAAAGAAGAAATAAACAGAGAAAGGAATACATTGAAGGAAGGAAGGAAAACAAGTAAAATAAAAAGAAAGGAAGGAAGGAAAGAAGTAAAAAAAATGAATATAAAAAGAAAGGCAGGATTTAAAGGAGGAAAGAAGGAAGGAAGAAAGGAAGAAAGGAAAACAAAGAAAAGAAAAACAAAGGCAGGAGGGAAAGACGGAAGGGAAACACAAAAAGGAGAGTCTACATATACATTTATTTCCTCCACATAACAGAGTCAGAGAAGAAAAGAAGGAAAGAAAACAAGAAACTTATTCATACGGCTCACTGCTCATTGTAGATCAAAGAGGGAGGAAATGAAGGCAGGCAGGAAGGAAGGAAGGAAGGAAAGAAGGAAGGAAGGAAGGGAGAAACCTTATCTATACGCTTCACTGCTCATTATAACGCAGGCAAGGAAGGACGGTTGGCAGGCTGGAAGGATGGAAGAAGGGAAGGAAGAGGGGAAGGGAAGAGGGGAAGGGAGGGAGGGGAGGGAGGGAGGGAGTAAGCGAAAGAGGAAGATCAAAGCGGGAAAATCTCTTAATATCAGCTTCATTATAAGTCATAGGGAGGGAGTATCGTAGTTTCTGGTCGCCTTATACACCAAAACATACGAAATAACAACAACAACAACAACAACAACAACAATAATAATAATAATAATAATAATAATAATAATAATAATAATAATAATAATAATAATAATAATAGTGATAATAACCTTTGGCCTCTCTCCTTTTCCTTCAAACTAAAATCTTAACTGTACATTTATTCAAGGAAAATATTCTTAATTTAGCATCACGACTCATTGTAAAAACTGGCCGAGAGAGAGAGAGAGAGAGAGAGAGAGAGAGAGAGAGAGAGAGAGAGAGAGAGAGAGAGAGAGAGAGAGAGAGAGAGAGAGAGAGAACATTTGAAACATCTATTAATAGCGTATATGGTGTAGTTACATATATTGGTGTGTGCATTAAGAGACACTACCATTTATATAATCGTAAGTTCTTTAGACAACATTATATAAACTTCAAATACACACACACATACACACATACCTGTCCCACCTGGTCGCTGCTGCCTCTAATTAAGCTCCTTACACTCACCTGCGAGAAGAAAGAGAGAGATATAATTAGACAAACAGATTGGCAAGGTGAGGTAAACGCAGAATTAAGGAGAAATTTGAAGTAAGACAGAGAAATGTACAAAAATATAAACTGGGAGGGAACTTGGAGAAAAAAAACTTGTACCCACACACACTCACCCACACACACACACACACACACACACACACACACACACACACACACACACACACACACACACACGCACAAAGAGAGTTCCACCCACTCTGATGACCCACACCAAAATATCTTTCGTCACTTTACGTACCCACACAACGACAGGTGCCAAAGAGGAGGAAGAAGAAGAAGAAGAAGAAGAAGAAGAAGAAGAAGAAGAAGAAGAAGAAGAAGAAGAAGAAGAGGAGGAGGAGGAGGATAATGGTCATATTCTCCTCCCGTTACCACTTGACAACTCAAAATGGGAAGAACTAATTTAGGAGGGAAGTCAAAATGAACATCAGTAAAAGATCGCAATTAGAGATGAACACAAAATAAAGAGAGAGATTGAAAAATATCTGATAGTTCGAGTGTTAATATGCAGAAAAGTGCGTGACAGAACAACAACAACAACACCTACTACTACTACTACTACTACTACTACTACTACTACTACTACTACTACTAATAATAATAATAATAATAATAATAATAATAATAATAATAATAATAATAATTTACCCATCATACACTCCCTAACAAAAAATAGTCTAAAAAAAAAAAAAAAAAAAGATAATAACACATATTTCAAGCGTAATGAGAAGCAAAATAGTCGATAACCCAAGATAATAACAGCAATATAACTTAATACCACTCCCCTCCTCCTCCTCCTCCTCCTCCTTCTCCTCCTCCTTCGTTACCCACCATGGACTCGCCAGCAGTAGAGGCATTGAGCGAGGCCGGAGTGGAGGAAATAGATGCGGTGGAAGCAACATCACGGCGATCCAGGTTCCCGTAGGAGGTGACGCTAGAGAGATGCTTTCCCAGACTCTCCATTCTCCCTCGTGTCCCGCGTCAGGTGTTCCCTTCACTTCCAAACACCTGCGTCCCCACACACCAACACACCCTCACACCTCTCGTCCCTATTCACTCCTATCACCTGCTCGTATTTTGTCGGTGATGAAAGAGCGGTCTTCTATTTCTAAACAGTTTACACTTCGGTTTAGTGTAATGGGTATAGTTTTTGGTGGTTTCCTTCGCTTTGGTTCACTTCTTTAGGTTTGATTTGGTGGGGGAAAGTTTGGTTAGGTTAAATGTGGGTTTTGTTAACGTGAAGATTAGGTTTGGTTGATGTTAGATGAGGTTAAATAAGGTGAAGTGAGGTTTCAGGTAATTCAGGTGAGGTTAGGTAAGATAAAGTGAAGTAGAATAGTGTTTGAATAGGTTTTACTTTAGGTGAGATTAGATTAAGAGAGGCAATCTTAGATGAAGTTAGTCCAGGTTAGGTTAGATAAGATAAAGTGAGATTAGGTGGAGGAGAGTTGTGTTTGATTACGTTTTACTGAAGGTGAGATTAGATTAAGAGAGGCGATCTTAGGTAAACTTAGACTGGGTACATTAACTTTGATTCAATGGGATTCAATACATCAACTTAGGATTACGTGAGGAGAAGTTATGAGTCCACCACACTTATCCACACAAACACTACAACACGTGACACCCACAACCCACAACACGAGAGACTGAGAGAGTAGCGAGCACTGAACGATGCGCTGGACACTGTGGAAAGGATGTGTTTGAGCCCCGCTATACCGCCGCCGCCGCCTCGCACGCCGCCACACGCCACACTGGTAGACAGACAGTGCCGCCCAGTCCACCAGTCCCGCCCCCCCACCACGCCGCTAGACCCTGGTGTATGTATGTATGTATGTATAGTACGGGTACCTGCTTAACTCTTTCACTGCGATGTATACACCATAACGCAGCCCTAAAACAGCGAAATCTTAACAAAAATTGACTAGAGAGATAGAAAAGGGAATTAAAAACAGTGTATAGTTGATTAAATGCTTTCAGATGGCATTGAGTTCAGGCGAAAGATCTCAGAGGTGGTTTGTTAATAAGGAAGATGAACCAAATCGCAAGAAAAATGTTAAAACTCCCTCGTGTGCTTCTCCATCATAATTTCAGACATTTTAGCGCCTCACTTCAGCTGCATTCAATAAGCTGTAGAAGTGACGCAGGTTTCTGAGAGTGTTCATACTGCTCTAGTGACAGACCAACATGACTTCTACGTAATTAACATGAGAAAGCCCAGAGAACGCGGCTTAAGGTCTCTGCATGTGTCCTTTGAAAACAGTCGCGGTGAAAGAACAAAGCCTTCAGAATACCGAAATCTCTAACACACACACACACACACACACACACACACACACACACACACACACACACAAGAGAGAGAGAGGGGAAATGTATATAGACGAAGCTAACCTGTAAAGTGCGCGAGTGAGGGGTTCTACTAGCAGTCAACCCTCACTCCCCTCGCGTCCCCTTTCGTTCCTCTTGTCCCCTCTGGTCCTTCTCATCCTCCCCCTCCCTCTCTCTCTCTCCCTCCCTCCCTCACTCTTCCCTCCCTCCCGCCTTTCACTTTCCCCTCTGCGACCAAGGAAAGGAAATACCGGACCCCAAAGAGAGTAATTATTAAGAGGTTTCTTTGAGTAGATATGACACACACACACACACACACACACACACACACTTCCCACGGTTTCGCTTTTAAGTATCTCCCTGTCTGCTCGTTACTCTCTCTCTCTCTCTCTCTCTCTCTCTCTCTCTCTCTCTCTCTCTCTCTCTCTCTCTCTCTCTCTCTCTCTCTCCTTTCCTCTATTTCATTTCCCTCTCATTACTTATTCATACCCTTGTCGCACAGTCCTCACGTTCTCCTATATCTCCTCCTCCTCTTCCTCCTCCTCCTCCTCTTCCTCTTTCTCCTCTTCCTCCTCCGTCTCCATAACACAGCGTTGCCTCTTAGCCTTTATTGTCCACTTATGCAACCTTGATCTAATAAATGTCTCTCGTCCTGCCACGTATTTATGAAGACAGCAGCGCGCCAGCTTCCCATACCCTTTAGTGCCTGGCCCTGCTGGTTGTGGTGGTGGTGGTGGTGGTGGTGGTGGTGGTGGTGGTGGTGGTGACTCTGGTGGTGGTGGGAGGAGGGGGGGTTGGAGTCTCATTGTGTGGGTTTGTCGTGTGTTGGTCTTTGCAGTTTTGGAAAGGTTAGGTTAAAAAGAAAATAAGAATGAAACTGTGGTGATTTTGAAATATTCATGGTGCTATGTTTTGTTTTGTTTTGTTTTTGTTTTTTTAAGATCGTGTTTATAATGTAGGGTTTTTTTTATTGTTGTTGTTGTTCTTTTGTGTCAATTTTTTCTTCTTAGTTTTCCTGCTTTTTAACTTTTCTTTATTTACTTGATTTTTTTTTTCGTTTTTCTTTACTCCGTTTCTGTTCCCATTTCCGTTTTCGTCCCACGTTTCCCTTCACCTACAGGACATATTTCACTCTACACCCTCTTCTTCTGGACATCACCAACGCCTCCCCCCCCACCACCTCCTCTTCTTCTTCTTCTTCTTCCTCCTCCTCCTCCTCCTCCTCCTCCTCCTCCTGACACCACTCGACTTTTGTTTCTGGTCATCACGTGCGCTCCGGGGCTGATGTATTTTTTAAGTGCAAGGGTTCGAATCCTGGTCACGGTCCGAGGGTAGGTAGGGCTTCCACTCGGGGTAACGGTTCCCAAACGGGTGGGCTTTCAGATAGATCTCCTTTAACCCATAAATTCCCATAAAAAGTGCACAATGTATTAAAAATGGAATGATTCACGTGCAACCTCTTAGCTCACTCTATCAGCCTCAATCACGACAGACTCTGATAGCACCTCCTTCACTGCTCAGGTCACACTGCATCTCTCAGGCTTATCACCGCCATAATAAGTGTCTTGTTTACGTTTCGCATTCATTTCTGACTAAAAATTCATGACCTCAGGTCTAGTGAATATATATTAATGATAATGTACCCCTAAAAACACGTATTAATTCAAATATACTTACAGAAATAAGTATCTGATGAATATGTAGTTAAAATGACATTTGCCTAATAAGAATATACCATCAGAATCATAAACTCTAATAATATGCCTTAATTTAAATATACTTCCAGAGACAAGTATCTCATGAGTATATAGATAAAAACCGTATACTTATTAGGAATATACCACTAGAATTACCAGTTTAATGAGAACATTGATTAAGAAACACGTACATAATGAGAATATAGATCAGATACGTGTCTCATATCGTAGCAGACAACAAACTTCTAAGCTCATGTTTTTACCTCAAATATCAGATACATGAGCAGCAAACCACATGAACGCTGACGAAGACCCACTACAAGCATGCAGCAAACCCCACCAATAAACTCCCATTAGAGACAGGAGTAGTTATCATGCCTTAGCTTATAACCACATAATAAGCCGGCCACTTCATGGAGACTCCAGACAAAGCAACGAACCAAGGCTACATCCACCACAACGAGCCGGAGGGATGACGTGGAGCAGTTTCAAGAATCAACGCATAACCCCTTCAGTACTGGGGCGCATTTTTACCACGAGTTTTGTGTGTGATCAGACGGTTTTGTTGACATTAGGAAGGGTCTATGGAGGTCAGAGGATTAGTGTTCAGAGTCTGTACCATTTTGATCCCCATGAGTTTTTTAAGCAGTAGAAAATCGATAAATAATAAGGAGAATAGATGTGAAAATGTGTCCTAGTACTGAATAGGTTAAGAATACGATTTTTCCTTTCTACAATTTTACTCTATCTCAATTCCGTAATCAGAAACGCTTTGCTCTCTTATCACGAGTATTTTCAAAGGCAATAGAGATGATTAGTCACGTTCTCAAGGGTGTGTGTATTATCAATCTGTCACTGGAACCATAGAAATATCCTTAAAAATACGTCATAATTCAATCTTTTTTGTTTTCTACCTTTATCTATTACCAACGATAAGAGATACACACACACACACACACACACACACACACACACACACACACACACACACACACACACACACACACACACAGCCCCGTCGGTCCCTGGTGGAAAGGTACAGTAACAGAGAGACAAATTTTCCACCCGACTGTTTGGTAATGTCAGGAGAGGAAGATGGACAGCGTAGTTACCATCCGCAGCACGCCAGTTACAGTTCCCACACCAATGCAATGATACAAAGGCCAAATTACTCAAGCTAGACACATTCAGTAATCACAACACGCTCCAACGAACGGCCCACCCACCCACTCCACCGACACAGTAACACACTATCACAAGGGCCCTCCCACACCACAGATTTACAAGTGACCACAGATAACCCCTCTTAACAGTCCTTCACTACAAGATATACCTGTCCCCTTCCCACCCACTTCCCTGTACACATAAGCTCGTATTCTTAAACATATTTGTGCTTTACTTCCATTATTTCAAAGGGTTTTATCAATATTTGCATGAGTTTTTATGATGTTTATGGTTCTAGAGGCAGAGTGATAAGGCTTCTACATTATTAACTGGATAAACGCTCTTGAAAACCCCGCTAATCATCTCTGTGACCTTGGAAAATAGTCGTGCTGAGAGAGCAAAGCCACGATGCTCAAACACATGACAGACGACCCCCCCCCCCTCCTCTTCAACACACAAATACACATACAAACGCTTTACAGCTCATATGTTTCTTTCTATCACCCATATCCCAACAGTTTGAGTCACTAAGTAGCGTCATTTTCCCTACTGGCAAATGCAAGTCTTTCCCTACATTCCCAAGGGCAGGCAGAGTCAATGATCGCTGGCTCCTCGGTACTGCCCTCTCCCAGTGGTCAGAAATGGGAGCAGTGGTTATTAAATAATTGCAGTGGGTGTCCTGAGCCCCTCTGCTAACTCCTCGTGGTCAACCGTGCTGTGTATCTATTTGTCTCTCCCCCCCCCCCCCCTTTTCCTCCCTGCTGGCCTGCTGTATCTTTTCTCCTTCCCTCCTCCCTGCTGGCCTGCTGTATCTTTTCTCCTTCCCTCCTCCCTACTGTCTGTCTGTCTGTTTTCTCTTCCCTGTTGCCTCTGATGAGTTTCCGAATCTTGAAGTTGTTTTTTTTATTGGTAACACATGATTCATAAGTTTCTACTACTACTACTACTACTACTACTACTACTACTACTACTACTACTACTACTACTACTACTACTATATAACAAACACTATAGTCTTAAAAGAAATGAATAACGAAGGAACAGCCACATTATTCAAATACTAATACGCAAGTCATTGAATAACACAATAACACCGTAACAAACTCCATTTCTGTTCATAGTGCGCCGAACACCTCACCGCCTCACCGCCCGACGCCTCCTTTCCTCCACCCTCCCCACGATCCACAAACATCATTACACCACCTGCACCGTTCCTATTGTTCCCTCTGGTCCCTTAGTCCCGGACAGGCGGTGACTTACGAAATGACTAAAACAATGCAGGTAATACGCCTCTGAGCCAACAAAGCGAGTGTAATGAGTGTAATAGCGATACCGTGACCGTAAAAATGCAAGTGTTTTGTTACCGCATCCATGCCACGAGTGGAAGGAAGACTTTGTAGAGAATAGAGGGTTTTTTGAGGGTACAGAAGAGAAGGGAACGAAAAGAAGGCTATAGAAAGTAATTTTTGAGGGAAGAAAGAGTGTGTGTGTGTGTGAGAGAGAGAGAGAGAGAGAGAGAGAGAGAGAGAGAGAGAGAGAGGGGGGGGAGGGAAAACAAAGATGTATTTTATTTAACACAAGAGGATAGCGAAAGTAAAACAACCATGGAAATTAATGAAAAACGGTTTGTGAGGAGGAAGAAGAGGGAGAAGAAAAGAAAAAGAAGAAAGAGAAGAGAATGACTTCACTCATAAGAACATAAGAAAATGAGGGAAGCTGCAATAGGCCATTAGACCTATTCGTAGCAGTCCCTACGTGAACACCTCTGCCTATTTCCACCATCATCCTCATCCATAAAGTTGCCTAATCATCTATTTGTCTCTATTTTCTCGTCACTCACTATTCATCATTCATGAGTTGACACCCTTCACTCAGTCTGTTCCTCCGGCAAAGCACATGAATGGAGGGTCATTGACATTGTGTTGATGTGTATTCCCCTCCTCCTCCTCCTCCTCCTCCTCCTCCTCCTCCTCCATCATCCCCCTCCCACCCACCACCATAACCCACACCACGCACCCTCCCCCCTCCCCACCACCATGTCTCCAGCCATCATCAGTGCGGGCATCATTATCACCACCTTCTCCACCTCTTTTTACTCCACCCATCCTTTTTTTTAGTGTAAGAGGGGGAAGCTGGCCATGGATAACAGAAACAATGAAAATAAAATACCCACTAATTTGCCAGTCCCCTTAAAGATACGAAGAATTAGGCGAACGTCAGGGATATCTTGAAAGCCTAATCTTAAGTGAAGTCATAGGAATTTGGAAATATAGAAGCAGGTAGGGAGTTCATTCTACATTCAATGCTACAACTCCTATATGAATAAGACAATGGTAGACGATAAGGTGGCGGGAATACTGTCATCTTGCAAATACTTGAGTTAGGAATACAAGTTACCGTTAATTATATACATTTGGTTAATTCAGAATACAAGAGGCAGTTATCTACATACGAACAGGTACTCTTTTTAAGTTTAAATGCTTAATTTACGTGACTTCAAGAGTGGATGATGGGTTAAGAAAGTGTTGTGAAAGGTTATCATAAATAGTGTGTTTTGAATTGAAGTCTCCAGTGATTTGACAAGCTGTGAGTGTCTTGGCTGATGGAGCTGTTCCTCACGTGTTCCCCATGCAGCCGTTTTCTTTATGTGGTGTCAGAAAGAATGGCTCATTTTAACAGAGACTCCCATATTTGAATTTAATGCCACTCATACTGCCATACATTCACTTTGACAAAAACAACATGTACCGATAAAAATGTATGAATACTGGTAATTCCTTGTTACAGTTTGGTAGGATCCACTGGTACATATATTTTGTACCTTTTGCATATCATTTCTCTCTTCGCTCTGTATATTCGAGAGAGAGAGAGAGAGAGAGAGAGAGAGAGAGAGAGAGAGAGAGAGAGAGAGAGAGAGAGAGAGAGAGAGAG
>CM035180.1:11538132-11545632 GCA_020233015.1 Callinectes sapidus
GCCAGAGTAGCATTTGATGTTGTTGTGTCCTCTCTGGCCATGGGAGAGATGGCCAGAGTAGCATTTGATGTTGTTAAGTCCTCTCTGGCCATGGGAGAGATGGCCTGAGTAGCATTTGATGTTGTTCAGTCCTCTCTGGCCATGGGAGACATGGCCAGAGTAGCATTTGATGTTGTTGAGTCCTCTCTGGCCACGGGAGAGATGGCCAGAGTAGCATTTGATGTTGTTGTGTCCTCTCTGGCCATGGGAGATATGGCCAGAGTAGCATTTTAAGTTGTTAAGTCCTCTCTGGCCATGGGAGAGATGGCCAGAGTAGCATTTGATGTTGTTGTGTCCTCTCTGGCCATGGGAGAGATGGCCAAAGTAGCATTTGATGTTGTTCTGTCCTCTCTGGCCATGGGAGAGATGGCCAGAGTAGCATTTGATGTTGCTGTGTCCTCTCTGGCCATGGGAGAGATGGCCAGAGTAGCATTTGATGTTGTTAAGTCCTCTCTGGCCATGGGAGAGATGGCCAGAGTAGCATTTGATGTTGTTAAGTCCTCTCTGGCCATGGGAGAGATGGCCAGAGTAGCATTTGATGTTGTTATATCTTCTCTGGCCATGGGAGAGATGGCCAGAGATTGCTACTTTCTCTTACATTGGGGTTTTCGTTCCCCGTAGCGAAGTTTGCCCTGACGGTCTCTGGGCTCCTGTTGGGTGGCGTGTGGCCCAGCGCCGAGCCTGCCCCAGACCCCCCCGTCTTGGTGGCCTCGGCCCCGCACTGGGCCACGCGCTGCTGCTTCTCGTAAGTTGCTCTCTTTGTTGTAGTGGAACTTTTCTCCAAAGTGAGTCACTTTTATTTTGAAAAGTTTTATCTAATGATGACTTGAGATGGTGTGAGTTGCGTCAGAGTGGGATGAGGCAACGGGTCTGCTGTGCAACCCGCGCCGCACATTGTGTGTCTGTGTTGCTCACTTTCTGGTGTTCCTCCACCACTGTATGTAGGAAACAAACACAACTCAGAATAATACTAATTGATACCAGGATTGCGTAACTCTGTATGAACAACGCCTGGATGAGTTAAGCATATTCATTAACTATACAGCACACTTAATAGAAGAAAAAAAACAAAGGGAAATAAAAACGGAATACAAACTAACCTTGACGTTCATAAATCATTTGGTATAGATTGTTCCAGCCGCCCGTCAGGACACAGTGGTATGGTTGCAAGATATGCCGCTCTCCTTCACATGTCTGGAAGTGAAACCCTCACAAACCACACACACACACACAGAAAAATTTCAGAAAACTTTAGTGTATCAACTGGCTGTAATGAAGACCATATGGAGAGGCACAACACACCAGGATTGGCTCATCACACACACAGATAACATACAAAATAAAAATAAAACAGGGTCGGGTATTTAACACACACGTTCTCCATTACATTGACTTCCTAACTGTTAAATAAGATAGAGGAGAGATGCTTAGTCATTCCTCCCTCTCTCTCTCTCTCTCTCTCTCTCTCTCTCTCTCTCTCTCTCTCTCTCTCTCTCTCTCTCTTGCGCATTTTGAACTAGATAAGAGAAATTAAAGGAGTAGAAAGAAAATAAAGAGTAGAAAGAAGACAAAATAAAAAGTAGAGAGGAAAAAATTAATAGGAACGGAAGAAATGAAGAATAACAGAGAGAAGCACATGATACACACACACACACACACACACACACACTTACCATTCACAAACAACAAACTGTCATACTAAAACAATAAACAGGAATTAGAGATGAATGGGGAAAAAAAAAGACGGACACTTGAAAATGATTTCCCATCCCGTGTCATCACTTTTCCAATAAACACACACACATATCTGTACCGTAATTAGTGCAGATGCATGTACATGATCAACTGTTTTGTATTACAGATTAGCAAATGTGTAATGCATTGACGCTCTGCACGATAACGATATATAAATGTGATGATGTCGATGATACACTCACATTTCACCATCCTCTCCCTCCTGTCAGTCAGTCAGTCAGTCAGTCAGTCAGTCAGTCAGTCAGTCCCATGCACACACACTATTTATTGTCTTGTCTGCGTGCTGTTTTCCCCTCACGCTTCTCTTCAGACCTGTGTGAGTTGGTTGGGGACTTGTTTACTTGTTCTGGTTTTGAAGAAGATGGTAGGGAAATGTGTGTGTGTGTGTGTGTGTGTGTGTGTGTGTGTGTGTGTGTGTGTGTGTGTGTGTGTTTAAAGTAAACTTATCAATACAGAGCTAAGCTAGTTTTAATGTGTCTTTACTTAGTTTTATCTCACCCGGTAGTTCCTTAAAGGTGAGGAACGCTTTGGCTTTTAGGCTGCCTCTATTTAAGATTCTTATCTGTGTATATTTTATGAGTTTTCAGGCATCCATTATAGTTTTTTTGCTTTAGGATTCGGTTTTAGGAATCCTTTTGGTATTTGATGGTTCTATTTAACCCCTTCATTACTGGGACGCATTTTTCATGAGGTTTTGGTATGGTCAGACGATTTTATTGACATCAGGAAGTGGCTATGGAAGTCAGAAGATTAGTCGCCAGAGTCTTCACCGTTTTAATGCCTATAGAAGTTTGTGAAACTGTATAAAATCGTCCAAAAATTAGTCAAAAGGAATGTAAAAATGTGTCATTGTACTCGTACTGAAAGGATTAAAAGTTAGTGTTATGTTTGTATATTCTATCATTCCTTAGGTTTCAGTTATATCTTTATAGTTTAGGAATCAGTGTTATTAGTCGAATATAATATGTGGAGGCTTTATTTAAAGGCCAAATGTGCGTGTGCATGTTGATTGAGTCGTTAAGTATTTAGTAAAGATTTATACAGGTTGTATTGAAAAGTTTTTGTCACGATAGTACATTCTATCAGCCTTTAAGTATCTTTTATATCTTTAGGGATCAGTTTAAGGTGTCGATTTTATTTTATGTAAGAAGGAAAACCGGTCAAGGGAAAAAAAATGTGATTTAAAAAGCCCCACTGAGGTGCTGGCCTTCAGTTATAGAAGAAATGAAGCCTTTTTTTATGTTAGCTTTGTATATGTAGAGTTTTTATTTCAAGTCATAGATGTGAGTATGTTGTCTGATTGTTTATGTATAGTGTATAGTACAGGTATACTATGCTTTAGTTTCAGTTGAAGAGGCGGGTGTGAAATGCGACCGCTTCTGTTATAAAAGCCAGTATGGAATGTGCCTTTTACAAGTTTTCAGATAACCAGTCCAGTTTAATGTTCTTTTTTTTCCGGTGATTAAGAGTTATGTTTCAGTTTGAGGTAAGATGATACAGGATGAATCAAGGTTTTTATCCCTCCAATCTTGTGTAACTTTTATTATTGTTGTTGTTGTTGTTGTTGTTGTTGTTGTTGTTGTTGTTGTTGTTGTTGTTGTTGTTGTTGTTGTTGTTGTTGTTGTTGTTGTTGTTGCTGTTGTTATTATTATTATTATTATTTTAGTTGCTGTTATTTTCGTTGTTGTTGTTGTTGTTGTTGTTGTTGTTGTTATTATTATTATTATTATTATTATTATTATTATAGTTGTTATTTTTGTTGTTGTTATTATTTTTATTTTTTGTTGTTTGTGTAGTTTTTTTTTGTTTTTGTGTTTGTTGATGTAGTTTTTGTTGTTTTTGTTTTGTTTTGTTTTTGTTTTTTGTTTTCCTTTTTGTTGTTTTATTGTTTGTTTTTTGTTTTTGTTGTTTTTTGTTGTTTTTCTTCTTGTTTTTTTTATTTTTTTTTATTTTTAATGTTTTTTTCTTTTAGTTGTTGTTGCTGATTTTGTTGCTGTTATTGCTGTTCTTGCTTGTGTTTTTGTTGTTTTTGTTTTTGGTGTTCTTGTTGTTTTTGGTGTGTTGTTGTTTTTGTTTGTGTTGTCGTTGGGTTTGCTGTTGTTTTTGTTTCCATTTTTGTTTTTGTTGTTGTCTTTGTTTTTGTTGTTGTTGTTTTTCCCTTGTTGTTGTTTTTGTTTTTGTTGTTCCTGTTGTCGTTTTTCTTTTTATTTTTGTTTTTGTTTTTCTTGTTTTTGTTTTTGTTTTTCTTGTTTTTGTTTTTGTTTTTCTTGTGTTTTTGTGTTTGTTTTTGTTTTTGTTGTGTTGTGTGTAGTGTGTTATTTGTTATGTGTTGGTTGGAGCACTTTCTCCCCAAAAAGTGCCCCTTCCGAGTGTGTTGTGTGTTGTGTATTTTTGTTTTCGTCTTTGTTTTTGTTGTTATTTTTGTTTTTGTTTTTGTTGTTGCTTTTGTTTTTTGTTGTTTCTGTTGTTGTTTCTTTTTTGTTTTTCTTTTTAGTTTTTTTATTGATTTTTGTTTTTCTTGTGTTTTTGCTTTTCTTTTTGTTTTTGTTTTTGTTGCGTTGTGTTGTGTTGTCTTGTGTGTTGGCTGGATCACTTTCTCCCCAAAAGTGCTCCTTCCGTGTGAGTTGTGTGTTGTGTGTTTTTCTTTGCGTTTTTTGCATTTTTTGTTATTCTTGTTTTTGTTGTTTTTGTTTTTGTTGTTCTTGTTGTTCCTGTTGTCGTATTTTGTCTTTCTTTTTTGTTTTTGTACATCTTTTATTTTTCTTGTTTTTGTGTTTGTTTTTGTTTTTGTTGTGTTGTGTTGTGTGTTGTGTGTTGGTTGGAACACTTTCTCCCCAAAAAGTGTTCCTTCCGTGTGTGTTGTGTATTGTGTAGTTTTGTTTGCGTATTTGTTTTTGTTGTTATTATTGTTTTTGTTCTTGTTTCTGTTGTCATTTCTTTTTCTTTTTGCATTTCCTTTTGTTTTCTTGTGGGTTTTTTTCTGTTTTTGTTGTGTAGTGTGTTGGTTGGAACACTTTCTCCCCACAAAGTTATCCTTCCGTGTGTGTTGTGTGTTGTGTGATTTTCTTTGCGTTTTGGTTTTGTTGTTTTTGTTTTTGTTCTTGTTTCTGTTGTCATTTCTTTTTTCTCTTTCTTTTTCTTTTTTTTTTTGTATTCCTTTTGTTTTTTTCTTGTTTTTGTTTTTATTTTTATTTTTGTTGTGTTGTCTTGTGTGTTGTGTGTTGGTTGGAGCACTTTCTCCCCAAAAAGTATTCCTTTCGTGTGTGTTGTGTGTTGTGAATTTTTCTTTACGTTTTTTTTTTTGTTTGTTTGTTTTTTTGTTTTTGCTTCTGTCGTTGTTTCTTTTTTGTTTTAATTTTTGTGTTTTATTTTGTTCTTGTGTTTTTGTTCTGCGTGTTGTGTTGTGTGTTGTGTGTTGGCTGGAGCACTTTCTCCCCAAAAAGTACCCCTTTCCGAGTGTGTTGTGTGTTGTGTCTTGTGTTGAGTTACATCCCGTACCTACTTGCTGCTAGGTGAACAGGAGCTAGATACATATAAGAGGCTTGCCCATTTGCCTCGCCGCGCCTACACTACGCGGTGTGTGTGTGTGTGTGTGTGTGTGTGTGTGTGTAACAGTAACAGTAACAGTAAACAAGTTTATTGCCATTAATTATGCACAAAGATTGTATATACATATATTTACATAACACTTATAAGCATTGGCACAGCTTGCCAAGCCGAAGCTTCCCGGCAGCCTGAATCAAATGTCTTTTTTTTTTTTTTTTTTTTGTTACATTAACATGGCAAAGAAAGGAAATTATACATTATTGTTATACTTGGAAAATATTTACAAAAACAAACAAACAAGAGGAACATACAGTAAAAATAGTAGTAGTAGTAGTAGTAGTAGTAGTAGTAGTAGTAGTAGTAGTAGTAGTAGTAGTAGTAGTAGTAGTAGTAGTAGTAGTAGTAGTAGTAGTAGTCGTAGTAGTAGTAATAACAAAATTCACAATATTAGAAATATATATATATATATATATATATATATATATATATATATATATATATATATATATATATATATATATATATATATATATATATATATATATATATATATATAATCATGAATTTTGCAGCGTGAACAAATAATTTTTAAGATACCTTTTAAACAAGGATAAATTGCTATTATTGACAAAGTCTTTAATTTCCACGGAGAGGGAATTCCAGAGTTTAGGTCCGAAACATAATAAGCTGTTTTGGAAGAGAACTGTTCTGAACTGTGGGTAAATTAAATTACCATTATTACTGTGAGTATTATGTAAAGAGCCTACCAATTTAAAAGGATATGTTCCCTGATACTGTGTGATACATTTTTTTTTTATATTTTTTTTTTATTTAAACATTTACACTTGCATACTTTGCCCAAAGGTACACTGCCGTGTGCCACCTATTTCAAGGGCAACAATTCTTAAATAATATTTTCATTTACACTTATACATATACAATTAAAAACCCTTATATCTAGGTACATATTTACACTTATAATTACTAATGTCTTAATTCTACAATTATATACATGCCACCACTGTATTGTCACTGCCCGCTTGCCAGTCTTTAACATACAAATAGGTTCAGAGGGTTGGGCTGAGCCCCTCTCCACTTGTGGGCCGCGAGTTTAGCACTCTGGGTGTTCATTTCCCGGATGTGTGGAGTGGCAGCAGTGAAGATGTTCCACATCCGAGACACTCGCCCCACAAATGTTCGTTGGTGCTGGCTGGCATGGGATCGCGGCACCTCCACTGCATCACCACTATTGAGCACCTTTCTCGTGCTCTGCGTAGTGACTCTTGGAGGCTGACGTAACCCAGCCAAGTGTGGTATTTTTTGCACCATTGCTTTGTGGAACACAACAAGTCCTGCAACGTCCCTGCGGTGCTCCAGCGAATCTAGTTGACTCTCATGTTCAGGCTGTGTCGGGGGGTCAGCAGCGTCCACCACTCGCAGGGCTCGTCGCTGAATGCAGTCAAGTTTCTTGATATGGGAGGCAGCACACGACATCCAGGAGAGTGCGGCGTACTCTAAGTAAGGCCTTATCTGGGCCTTATAGAGTAATAGCCTACCCGTCCTGTCAAGGAAGCCGGCTGTCCTTCTCAAGGCTGAGACCCTGTGGGAGGCCTTTTGGGCAATGTGTTTGATGTGGCCATCAAACCGTAGCCCTCGATCCACTTCCACTCCAAGAATCTTGACAGCTTCCTGGAGTAGTAGAGGAACGCCACCAAAGCGTATCCTTCCTTCCACTGCTGGCCCGGCAGTGGGGGATCGAGAGACCACCATTGCCTGGGTCTTCTCTGGGGCGAAAGTCACCTGCCACATATTTGTAAATATGTAATAAAACAAGATATTTATGGATATTAGAAAAATTCAGAAATTTATATATGGAAAGTACATTTTGTGTTGATTCATATCTATTCATGGAAAACATACACCTAAAATTTTTATTTTGAGCTATTGTTATTTTTTAAGAAAAGAATGCCAAGTACAGGCCAACACAGATACACAATAAATCAAATGAGGATAACAGAGTGTGTAGTAAAATAATGAGTGATTCTGTGGTAAGGTCGTTACGAACTCTATATAAAACTAGATAATTTCGATGCAACAGAATTAATATGAATATTCCAGTTTAAATGTTGGTCTATATTAACCCACAAGAACTTTGTATAG
>CM035180.1:11548132-11551088 GCA_020233015.1 Callinectes sapidus
GTGCTTATATTCATGTATCATGGACGCTTTTCTTTCTTGTCTTTTCTTTTTCTCGTATTTTTTCCTTTTTCGTCCATTCATTATCTATTTTATGTCTCAAGATAACTGAGTAGAGACTCTTTGTTTTCCTCCATTAACTCAAGGCAACGAATTTACTCATCTATTTCCTGTATTCGTTCTTTATTTCTTTGTTATTTAGATTTGTTATTTATTTTTTTTCATTTTATTCGTTCACCTCTGGGAGACCGAAGATAATTTTCCTCTTGTTTCTCTTCTTATTCATCTATTTGTTGTGTTCAGTTAGGTTAGGTTAGGTTAGGTTAGGTAAATTTTCCCTTTCTTCTTCTTTGTTCTTGTACTTTTTCTCTTTATCTATTTGTTGGGTCAAATTTTCCTTTTCTTCTATTTATTCATTTATTTGTTTATTTTTTATCATATTTTATTTTCCTGGTTTCATCTTTGTTTTAGTTATTAGTCGAATTTCCTGTAGTTTTTCTGTTTATCTATTTGTTGTTTCGTCATTAGTCGAATGTCCCCCGTTTTCTTCTATATATTCATCTGTTTGCTTATTTATTGATTTATTGACTTGTTTGTATTTTTCATCTATGTGGGAGATTAACTTAAGTGACCAGGATAAGAAAGAAAAAAAAATGGAAGAGGGGGAAAAATGTGCTTTCAATGCCACTCCCTCCTCTACCCCCCCCACAAAAATAAAGTATAGATAACTAAATGAATGAAATAAATGAATGAGTAAATGAATTGATAAGTAGACCAGAGAGAGTCAGTTGAAAGAGGGGGAAAATGTTCTTAAAAAAAAAGAAAAACGACAAGACAGTTAAATGAAATAAATAAGTAAAAATAAAGGAAAGGTATGAAAAAAAAGTCAATAAATGAAAAAAAGAACACTAGATTAATAGAGAAAAGAAAAAACTGTTAATCAAACGAGGAGACGAAAAAATGAATGTTCCTACAAAGCTATTTCAAGATAAAGAGAAAAAAAAAATGGAAAAAATGAAATGAATAAGTGAAAAAAATATGAAATGATGAAATTAAAATAAAATCAATAAATGAAAAAACAAAACAAAACAATGAATAACAAAGAGAAGAAACATAAGAGTCAATTGAAATAGAGTACAAAACATATTCTTACAAAACCACACGCACAAATAAAAGTAAAATGAAAAACAAAATGAATAAAAAAAAAAAAAAAAAAAACTGTGAACTATAAGCTATTTTTCTGCGCTCTTGTGTTTCTTCATGCCTCGCTTGTCAACACACCATACTTGTTTCTCATGAGCTGCGACTCGTCATGGAGGAAATATTAGTGCTTTATGTTATTTCTTTCCTCCTCTGCACTCTCCATTTATCTATTTTTTTTCCTTTACTTCTCTTGTACTTAATCTCTTAATACTTTTATTGTAGAGTTGCGATTATTTATTTATTTATTTATTTTTTTTTTTTTTTGCCTAGGAGGGAAGTGTTGTGTTGTGTTGTGTTAGGTTAGGTTAGGTTAGGTTTATTATTTTCCTTCTTTGCTTCATATTTTGTCTTGTTTTCGTCCTTGGCCTTTGTCTGTTTTCTTTTTCTTCCTTTTTTTTTTCTTTTTTTTTTTTGCGATTTCTTCTTTTTCTTTTTGTCTAGGAGGGAAGTGTTGTATTAGGCTAGGTTAGGTTTATTTTTTCCCCCTCTTCACTTCACATTTCGTCTTGTTTTCGTCCTCGTCCTTTCTCTGGTTCTTTTATCTATTTTTTTCTTTTAACCTTCTTTGTTTTCTTTTGATGAGGGAAGTATTACCTTGTATTATTTTCCCCTCCTCTTCTCTTCATATTTTCTCTTGTTTTCCTCCTCGTGTCTTTTCTCTTTCTGGTTATTTTTTATTATTTTTTCCCCCTTTTTAATAGACGTAATTTTTTATGAGGGAAACTGTAGCTTATATATTTTTCCCTTTTCTCTTCGTATTTTCAGTGTTTCCTTCTCAAATCTCTCTTGCACTTGACTTTTCATTGTTTCTTTCCTTTTTGATGGTCTATGTTTTTCTTATGAGAGAAACTGTAGCTTATATATTTTTCCCTTTCCTCTTCATATTTTCTATTTTTCCTTCTCAAATCTCTCTTGCACTTGACTTATTATTTTTTTCCTTTTTGATTGTCTATGTTTTTTTTTTATGAGGGAAACAATGGCTTATATATTTTTCCCTTTCCTCTTCATATTTTCAATTTTTCCTTTTCGTACCTCTCTTGTACCTGGCCTTTCATTTTTTTTTCTTTTTTGATGGGGTAGGTTTCTTTTATGTTATTTTTCCCTCCTCATCTCTTTGCATTTTCTCTTGTTTTCCTTCTTCGTACCCTTCTTGTGTCTGGCCTTTCATTATTCTTATCATATCCTGTGGTAGTTTTTATTTACAAGATCTGAACTTTTGATGCATTTTCTTTCACACTTTACGATTTTGTATAACGTAAAATAGAAGTAGCTTATATTTTTCTTCCTATCCTATCTCCACTTCACGGTTCTTCCTTCACTTTATTCCCTTTGAATGTACAGTACGTCACGTGATCTTTAACCCCTTCAGTACGGTGACGCGTTTTCATATTCTGGTTACTATTGAGTGATTTTATGCAACTTCAGAAACTCATGTTGGGATTAAAACCGTACGGGCTCTGACCATTAATTTTCTGACCGCCATACACCATTCCTAATGTCATTGAAAACGTTCTAATCACACCACAAACTCAAGGTGAAGAGGTTTCCCAGTACTGAAGGGGTAAAAAAAACAAACAAACTCATTCTGTATATATTTTTCACCTTGTTCGAGTCTAATTACTTGTTTTTGTCACGAGAATATTGCCATTTCACGTAATTGTTCTGATCAGACCTTTAAGATTCTTCACGTTACTCATTTTTCATCTTGTAGTCCTACCACCGCACAGCTGATTGTATTGGGTTTCAGGAAGTAGTC
>CM035180.1:11608478-11610978 GCA_020233015.1 Callinectes sapidus
GTCCTCTCCCCCCCCCCCCTCTCTCTCTCTCTCTCTCTCTCTCTCTCTCTCTCTCTCTCTCTCTCTCTCTCTCTCTCTCTCTCTCTCTCTCTCTCTCTCCACGATCGTTTTCAAAGGCCATTCTGAAGAATACTGTCTGTTTTCTTTTTTTCGGTCTCACCTTAACTTGGGTATTAGGCCTTTTTTTAATGTGTGTAAGTGTTTTGATTATTTACATTTGTATTTGTATTTGTTGTTTTTTATGTTTGTCATTTTATTTGTGTAATTTCTATTTTTATTTTATTTTACTTTTCCTTCTTGTAATTCAACAAAAAGTACAACAACAACAACAACAACAGTCCCACCTTCACACACGCTTCATTCCAACTGGGTGCCACCTCCTACCACAAAACTATTGTCCTTTGTCAGGGGAGTGGGGGGGGGGGAGGGGCAACACTGAAGCACACTGGGTGGCTACGTTGTATTGCTACGTATTGCTTATTTACAAGAAAGGGGACAAATTCATATCAAATCTCGCAGGACGGAAATCCTACACACTTTCCTACTTTTGTTGACATTATTATATTTGGTGCAAAATGTACACAGGGCATCATACCTAAGAAATGTACACATAAATGACAACTGTCTGAGTAAATTGGTGTGAGTGAGGTACTAAATCCTCCTCAGTGCGTCGACCACATCCGGGTGTTCCTCGGCCAGCTGGAGGTGGAGGGTGGTGTGCGTTCGCGCGAGGCCGCGACTCCGCCAATACGTCGCCAAGAGCCGCCTCTCCTCACGATAATATGTATTAACGCACACAGTGATGAAGCAGGATGTGCTCCACAGAGAGGGTGACAATCATGACAAGTAAGTGGTGGCGGCAAGGTTTGGGCCATGCATGTAGCGGAGAGCATGTAGGTGGTGGGTGGTGGGTGGTGGGTGGTGGGGAGGGTTGGCAGCCCATCCTGACTGCATCCTCAGATTACAAGAAGGAATCATATAAGTCCCCCGTTCAGAAGTAGTCTTTTCAAAAATTCCATCTTGTATCCAGGTATTGAAGTATGGAACTCTCTGCTATCTTCTATAAAACCTGAGGTGCAATCTATGACTGTCAATATTTTTAAGTATAAAAAAAAAAAAAAAACACTTCTACAATCTTCAGCTGACTATGTAAACATATTATTGTAATCTATATCATGTTTTCTTGTAATGTAGTTTATAATCAATAATGTTTTCTTGTGGCTCGTATTGAGCCGTACAAAAGGCAGTATTACTTTTACATTTCTGCTGTACTAGAAGGTAAAAATATGTAATATATATATAATGATTGACACTGCTATGAGATACATCTCAGCAGTCCATTCCAGGTGAACATCTAATTATTATGTACTTGTAGGTACCTTTATTACCATGGAATTAATGTGTTCAATTTGAACTTGAAAACTGGAACTTGCACACACACACACACACGCACACACACACACACACACACACACACACACACACACACACACACACACACACACACAGAGTAATAGTAGTAGTAGTAGTAGTAGTAGACGCCCTGGCCAGCCGCTGCCTTGCCCTCCCTGTTCTCGTCCCATCAAGACATCTATCTATGTGTCTCGCCCTTTGCATGTTAACATAGCGTGCTGCTCTATAACCAAAACAATAATTAGCAGGATGGTAAATCCAGTGTTACATGTCCGTAAGAAATAAGATAAAGTCGCAGAAAAGGCAGGTGGTGAGTGCCGAGGGTCCCTCCCTCTCTCCCTCCCTGCCTGCCTGCCTGCCTGCCTGCCTGCCTGCCTGGTTCCTCTGTGGCTTGAAGGTTCATGCTGTTGTTGTAATAAGAACAAACATATTCGCCACAACTACACTATAATATACAATTTTTCAATTACAGCAATATTTTCTCCCGCTGCTCTTCTATGTTAGACAACTTTACTGATGACCGGTGAAAGAAAAAACTTTATACGTCTCCGATGTTGTTGTTGTTGTTGTTGTTGTTGTTGTTGTTGTTGTTTTGATGTTTTATTATCAATTGAAATGGTTTGGGTGTTTCTCTGAGAACTGGACCTTTGCTGTGAAAACTCCAAGCAGACAGACAGACAGACAGACAGACGGAGAGATAGACAGACAGGGAGCGCTTGAAGTAATATACGTATAGCAGCACTGTATGTTGATCCAAGCAAGCAGCCGAGACAACTCTATGTATAACTCGACCTTGGCTGTTACCATTGGGGGTCACCATACATGTAGTCACATAGTGGATCAGTGAACAGTTTATTCAAAAAAAGAAACGGAGAAACATACAGAGGAACGAAATAACGGAAAAAAAGGAGCAATATATATAATACAAAAGTGACTGATATCTATGACCATGATATTATAGTTAGTCCTGAGTGGTTTCGTAGTATTATTTCATTGTGTATTGTGTATTTCTGTTTCCATTCAAGATGTGTTTGTTTCCTTGTTTGAAGAATACGTAGAGGCAAAGACCGCCACAGAAACCAAAGGT